>CAUYPK010071509.1:0-26651 GCA_963574355.1 Loris lydekkerianus | reverse complement strand
AAACTAATAGAGGCCATCTACAGCAAACCCACAGCCAATATCGTATTGAATGGAGTTAAATCGAAATCATTTCCACTTAGATCAGGAACCAGGCAAGGTTGCCCATTGTCTCCATTGCTCTTTAACATTGTAATGCAAGTTTTAGCCATTGCAATTAGGGAAGAAAAAGCGATCAAAGGTACCCACACAGGGTCAGAAGAGATTAAACTTTCACTCTTCACAGATGATATGACCGTATATCTGGAAAACACCAGGGATTCTACTACAAAACTCTTAGAAGTGATCAAGGAATACAGCAGCATCTTAGGTTACAAAATCAATATTCATAAATCAGTTGCCTTTATATATACCAACAATAGTTAAGCTAAAAAATAGTCAAGGACTCTATTTCGTTCATAGTAGTACCAAAGAAGATGAAATATTTTGGAGTTTATCTAACAAAGGATGTGAAAGATCTCTATAAAGAGAACTATAAACTCTAAGAAAAGAAATAGCTGAAAATGTTAACAAATGGAAAACATACCATGCTCATGGCTAGGAAGAATCAACATTGTTAAAATGTCCATACTACCCAAAGCAAGATACAATTTTAATGCAATCTTGATTAAAGCTTCACTGTCATACTTTAAAGATCTTGAAAAAATAATACTTTGTTTTATATGGAATCAGAAAAAACCTCAAATGACCAAGACATTACTCAGAAATAAAAACAAAGCAGGAGGAATCATTCTACCAGACCTCAGACTACACTATAAATCGATAGTGATCAAAACAGCATGGTACTGACACAAAAACAGAGAAGTAGATGTCTAGAACAGAATAGAGAACCAAGAGATGAACCCAGCTACTTACCATTATCTGCTCTTTGACAAGCCAATTAAAAACATTCAGTGGAGGAAAAGATTCCCTATTTAACAAATGGTGCTGTGTGAACTAGCAGGTGACCTGTAGAGGACTGAAACTGTACCCACACCTTTCACCATTAACTAAGATAGACTCTCACTGATTAAAGATTTAAACTTAAGACATGAAACTATAACAATACTAGAAGAGAGTGCAGGGAAAACTCTTGAAGAAATGGGTCTGGGCAAATATTTTATGAGGAGGACCCCCAGGACAATTGAAGCAGCTTCAAAAATACACTACTGGGACCTGATCAAACTAAAAAGCTTCTGCACAGCCAAGAACACAGTAAGTAAAGCAAGCAGACAGCCCTCGGAGTGGGAGAAGATATTTGCAGGTATGTCTCCAACAAATGTTTAATAACCAGAATCCACAGAGAACTCAAACATATTAGCAAGAAAAGAACAAGTGATCCCATCTCAGGCTGGGCAAGGGAATTGAGGAGAAACTTCTCTGAAGAAGACAGGTGCACAGTCTATAGACATATAAAAAAATCCTCATCATCCTTAATCATCAGAGAAATGCAAATCAAAACTACTTTTAGATATCATCTAACTCCGGTAAGACTAGCCTATATCACAAAATCCCAAGACCAGAGACTTTGGTATGGATGAGGAGAAAAGGGAACAGTTCTACACTGCTGGTGGGAATGCAAATTAATACATTCCTTTTGGAAAGATATTTTGAAAACACTTGGAGATCTAAAAATAGATCTGCCACTCAATCCTATAATTCCTCTACTAGGTATATACCTAGAAGACCAAAAACCACATTATAACAAAGATATTTGTACCAGAATGTTTACTGCAGCCCAATTCATAATTGCTAAGTCACGGAAAAAGCCCAAGTGCCCATTGATCCATGAATGGATTAATAAATAGTGGTATATGTACACCATGGAAGCTTATGCAGCCTTAAAGAAGATGGAGACTTTACCTCTTTCATGTTTACATGGATGGAGCTGGAACATATTCTTCTTAGTAAAGTATCTCAAGAATGGAAGAAAAGTATCCAACATACTCGGCCCTACTATGAAACTAATTTATGGCTTTCGTTGAAAGCTATAACCCAATTATAACCTAAGAATAAGGGGAAGGGGGAGAGGGAGTGGAGGGGATAGAGGAGGATGGGTGGAGGGAGGGTAATTGGTGGTATCACACAAATGGTGCATCTTACAAGGGTACATGTGAAACTTATTAAATGTAGAATATAAATGTCTTAACATAATAACTAAGAAAATGCCAGGAAGGTTATGTTAAGCAGTGTGATGAAAATATGTCAAATGGTATATAAAACCAGTGTATGGCGCCCTTTGATTGCATTAATGTACACAGCTATGATTCAATAATAAATTTTTTAAAAGACCTGAAATTATAAAACTTCTAGGGAAAAAAAAGCATAGGGGAAAATCTTACTGACATTGGTCTTAGGAAAGATTTTTGGATATGACTCCAAAACACAGGCAATAAAAGCAAAAATTAAAAGTGGCACCACATCAAACTAATAAGCTTCTGTACAGCAAAAGAAACAATCAACAGAGTGAAGAGATTAACTACAGTTTGGGAGACAATATTTGCAAACCATACATCTAAAAAAAATTAATATTTAAAATATATAAAAAGCTCAATCACAAAAACAAGAAAACAAGTAACCCAATTTAAAAATGGGCAAAGAATCTGAATAAACATTTCTCAAAAAAGACATACAGGATGGGTGCGGTGGCTCCAGACTATAGTCTTAGCACTTGGTGCTGAAGCAGGAAGATTCCTTAAGGTCAGGAGTTTGAAACCAGCTTAAGCAAGAGCAAGACCTATCTGTACTAAAAATAGAAAGAAATTAGCCAGGCGTGGAGGCAGGCTCCTATAGTTCCAGCCACTTAGGAGGCTGAGGCAGGAGGACTACTAAGTTCAGGAGTTGGAGGTTGCTGTCAGATAGGCTGTTGCCATGGCTCTTTAGCCTGGACAACATAGTAAAAACTCTGTCTCAAAAAAAGACATACAAACAACCAACAGGTATATGAAAAAAACGTTCAACCTCATGAATCATCAGGAAAATGCAAGTTAAAACCACAATGAGATGTCACCTCACATCTGTCTAGCATGGCTTTTACCAAAATGAAAAAAGATAGCAAGTATTGGTAAAAAAAGGGAACCTTTGTACCCTATGGGTGGGAATGTAAATTAGAACAATAGTATGGAGATTTCTCATAAAATTAAAAATAGAACTACCATATGATCCAGTATGCTTAAAGAAAATGAAATCAGTATCTCAAAGAGATATCTGCACTCTCATGTTCATTGAGGCATTATTTACAGTAGACAAAATGTCTCATTTTATTGTAGCATTTTTCACAGTAGACAAGATGTAGAACCAACCCAAGTGTCCATCAGTGGATTAATGGATAAAGAAAATGTGTTACATATGCAAGAGGGAATACTATTCAGTTTTGAAAGGGGAAAAAATCCTGGCATTTGCAACATGTATCAATGTGGAAGACATTAGGTTATGTGAGATAAGCCAGACACAGAAATATAATAAAAATACTACATGTTCTCACTTAAATGTGAAGTACAAAAAAATCAAATGCATGGAAACAGACAGTAAAACGGTGGTTAAGACAAGATGAAAGGATAGAGGAGAATGGGGAGATGTTGGTCAAATGGTACTAAGTTTTTAGTTAAGTCAGAGGAATAAGTTGTGGAGATCTATTTTATAGCATGGTGGCCATAGTTAATATAATGTATACTTGAAAATTGTTAAGTGAGTAATATCTACTCACCACAAAAAAATAGTAAGTATGTGAGGTGACGGACATGGTAATTAGCTTGATTTTATTATTCTACAATGTATACATATGTCAAAGCATTACATTATACTCCATAAATATATACACTACTGTTAAAAAAAAAAAAAAAGAAAGAAAGAAAGAAAGAGTGATCCCTTAGAAACTCAGAAGAATATCTGTTCTTTTAAGCCATCCTGTTTGTGGTAATATGTTATGGTAGCTACCAGAGACTAACAGAAGTGACTAGCTGGATGTTGATAAAATCTGATGCAGATGTTTTGGAATGGGATATATAGTATTCAAAAAACTCAATTTTGAGCTCCTTAAGTGGCACACCAAAGAGTCAAGCTGAACTGATACTTAACAAGGAGTGTAAGTGACAAGCAAACAGGAAAAAAAAAAAATGCATTATAAAGAAAGGTGCCTTGGGCAAAGAAAACAAATAGGGTTCAACTATAAGCCCAGGTCACAATGATCAAGGGTAAGTGTTCTGAAACTACAGGGTGAGCAACAACATGGAGTCAGCTCTTCATCAGAGATAGCAGACTCTCCAACAGCGTGGAAGCCAAGGACAGGAAGAAGAAAATCTCCTAGGTAGTACAGACAACAAAGAATAAAGATCAGTAGAAAAAGGATCAAGTAACCAAATCTCTTTATAGTCAGAGAATTTTAAAAAGTCATTTACAATTCTTGTCCACCCCTCCAAAAAATTAAATGTGTGTGTGTGTGTAACAATTCCTAGGAATAGATTAATACTTGTCAGAGGCAAGAGGAAGAAGAGCTGTCTTTTTCAGATAACAGAAGACTTACAATAAAAAGTACAATAGGAAAAAAAAGTACAGTAGAACCACCATAGTGGACCACATTCTTACATTGACCACCTCTTTAAGTTGGCCTTATTTTCATAAACCAGACATGCACCACATATACTCAGTGAAAGATTTATCTCTATGTACTCACCACTTGGTAAAGTTGTATCTTGACCACTTGGACTGTGACACTTAATATTAATTTATCCTCTATAACTTGACCAGTTCAGTCCACTATATACCAAGGAGTAAAAGTATGGGCTTTGCCCCTTAGTTGTATTATTTTTCCTTTAGTTTATATAAATTCTTTGTTCATTTTTTATTATTACTACATGTGAGATTAGGCTTATTGTTCATCACATGTTGTGGAAGATTTTTCAATGTGAAGGACTGGTCTGAATGGTAGATATATCCTACAATTACTGGAAAATTTTACAGTTAATCAAGACATAATGGCCCAAAGGAAAGAACTCAAAGAACTAACATTGAAGGAAAAGGCTGATCTTCTACATTTTTTGGAAAGCAGTAGTCAAAGAAAGACAGTGGAACATTTTGATGTCCACAAGACCATAGTTAGCAAAATCCAGAAACATAAACTTGGAGAGAAAAGGTAAGAAAAATAGAGATCTACAATGGAAAAGGAGGAAAATTTCCCTCAATGAAGTCAGTGAAGCCACTTTAAGCTGGTTCAAACAAATGAAGGCAGTGACCACCTGAATATCTGGGCCAATGATCCAAGAAGTGGCTAAAAATGACTCACAGGAATTTGGGGTGGCACATTTCCAAGCATCAATGGTTGTCTCAAGAAATTTAAACTGTGACAGATCACCCAGAAAGTCTTGTGTGGCAAATCTAGTGAAGTTCCAGTAGAAGTTGTGAAAGAGTTCATCCAAAAGTTCCTGGACTGAAGGGCAGAGGGACTGAAAATTGAGCTGCTCACCAGTGAACAAGGATGTAATCAGTCAAGTGTACAAATTGTAGCTTTCATAAAAACTCCAAAGGACTGGGGCTCCCGAGGTTCTTGTTGGTGAACACATCACCATGCTGAGAGAGTGGTGCACCCCAACTCCAGGAGGACAGAAGCTCCTGTATTCAGGACCCTTACAGATACACCCTGTGTAGCTCCACATCTGCCACTAAGCTGTGCCCTTTATATTCTTTGTTAATAAACTGGCAAATGTATTTCCTCAAGGAAAACAAAGTTCCTGGACTTCACCACAAGCTTCAAAGATGATGACATCTTTAAGGCTAATGAGTGCAGACTCTTTTTCAAGACGTGATAGAAGTCTCCTCATGAAGGGTGACAAATGTAAGAGCAGAAAACTTTCCAAAGAACCTTTCACAGTTCTGCTTTGTGCTAGCTCAACCATAGAAACACAAACCTGGTGTCTAACTATGGAAGCAACTTCGTCTGCTGCATCAGTTAACCTTCTGGATTCTGTCCTTTGGATCAGTTCTGCTTGGAATAAAGTTCAGCCAGAAACCGTGCAGAACTGTTTCAAGAAAACTGTATTTGTCACAACCCAAGAGCATGATGTTTTGGCCCCATGGCAAAACTCCATGGCAGAATTTGAAGGATTAGATGTTGAAGGTTTTGTTGCAATGGATGATGAGGTGGCAACCTGCAATGAACCTGACCCAGAAGCAATCATCCAAGAGATACAGATCGAGGTACACACCAGCATAAAAGTGCATGAAGCAGCTGATGAAGTGGAAAAAGAAAGTGAGGGTGACACAGAAACTGCAGAGACTCCAGAAGAAAAGAATTGCAGGCATCTGATAATGCAGTTAGGAACTCATTTGCTGTGGAAAAATGTATGCTGAGTGGTGTAAGAAGCATTGAGAGCGTTTTCTCCACTTAGGTTTGTAATAAGAATAAGAAACAGACCATGTAGAGTATAAATGTCTTAACACAATAATTAAGAAAGTGCAGTGAAGGCTATGTTAACCAGTTTGATGAAAGTATTTCAAATTATATATAAAACCAGCACATTGTACTCCATAAATGCATTAATGTACACAGCTATGATGTAATAAAAATAAACAACTAATAAAAAAAAGAAACAGACCAAGATTGATCAAACCACGAGAAAACAGTAAATGTATTGATTTTGTATAATAAGATGTGTATAATTTCATAATATTCTCTAATAAAAGCTTTGCACAAAAATATTGTAGATACATGTATGTATCAGAACAGTAGGCCTCATTCTTTATGTTGGCCACCTCCATATGCTGACCAGTTTATTACAGTCCCTTACATGGTCATCTTACAGAAGTTCTACTGTGTTATGTACCCAGGCATAAGTAAGGCACTTTTTTTTTTTCCTTTTATTAAGTCATATATACATAGATCATGAATACGTTTATGTATTTGCAGGGTACAGTGTGTTGTTTTCTTATACCATTTGGAATGCTTACATAAAACTAATTAATACAGCTTTCACTTCATTTATTTAATTATTATGTTAAGACATTTATGTTCTATACTTGGTAGATTTGACTTGTACCCTTGCAATATGCTTCATAGGTGTGCTCCCATTGTATGCCCTCCCTCTATTGAACCTCCCTCCTCTCCTCCCATCCCCCTCTATTTCTCTCCTTCATCCTGGGCTATAGTTGTGATCTATCTTTCATAAGAAAGTGTGAGTAATTATAATTAAATTATGAAAAAAACAATTATAATTGGTTTCATAAAAGTACTGAGCACATCAGATACTTTTTCTCCCATTCTTGAGATACTTTACTAAGAAGAATATTTTCCAGCTCCATCCATGTAAACATAAAAGAGTTACCTCTCCATCCTTTTCTAAGGCTGCATAGTATTCCATGGTATATGTATACCACAATTTATTAATCCATTCATGGGTCGATGGGCACACGGGCTTCTGCCATGATTTGGCAATTATGAATTGAGCTGTAATGAACAATCTGTTGCAAATACCTTTGTTGCACAGTGATTTTTGGTCTTTTGGATATATAGCTAGTAGAGAAATTATAGGTTCAAACAGCAGGTCTACTTTTAGATCCCTGAGTTTTCTCCAAATGTCTTTCCAAAAGGAACATGTTAGCTTGCACCCCCACCAACAGTGTAGAAGTGTTCCCTTTTCCCCACATCCACACCAACATCTGTAGTTTGGGGATTTTGTGATGTGGGCTACTCTTACTAGAGTTAGATGATATCTCAAAGAGGTTTTGATTTGCATTTCTCTGATAATTAAAGATGATGAGCAATTTTTCATGTGTCTGTAGACCATGCACCTGTCTTCTTCAGAGAAGCTTCTGCTCAAGTCTCTTGCCCACAATGAAATGAGATCATTTGTTCTTTTCTTATTAATAAGTTTGAGTTCTCTTATTAAACCTTTGTCAGAAACATAACCTGCAAATATCCTCTCCCATTCTGAGGTCAGTCTACTTGCTTTACTTACTGTGTTCTTGGCTGTGCAGAAGCTTTTTAGTTTAATCAGATCCCAGTAAAGTATTTTTGGTATAGCTTCAATTACCTGGGGGGAGTCCTCATAAAATATTCTCCCAGGTCAATTTCTTCAAGTTTTTCCCCTTGAGTCATTATAGTTTCATGTCTTAAATTTAAGTGTTTTATACAGTGAGAGTCAATTTTTGTTAGAGGTGAAAGGTGTGGGTCCAATTTCAGTCTTCTACAAGTTGCCAGCCAGTTCACTGAGCACCATTTGTTAAATAGGGAATCTTTTCCCCAATTTATATTTTTGATAGGCTTATCAAAGATTAAATGATGATAAGTGTCTGGGTTCCTCTTTTGGTTTTCAATTCTGTTCTATACATCTACCTCTCTATTTTTGTGCCAATACCATGCTGTTTTAATCACTATACATTTATAGTATAGTTTGAAGTCTGGTAGCGCAATTTCTCCTGATTTGTTTTTATTTCCAAGTAATGTCTTGGCTATTCAAGGTTTTTTCTGTTTCCATATAAAATGAAGTACTACTTTTTCCAGACCTTTAAAGTATGACAGACGTGCTTTAATAGGGATTGCATTAAATCTGTAGATTGCTTTGGGTAGTATGGACATTTTGACAATGTTGATTCTTCCCAGCCATGAGCATGGTATGTTTTTCCACTTGTTAACATCTTCCGCTATTTCTTTTCCTAGAGTTTCACAGTTCTCTTTATAGAAATTTTTCATATCCTTTGTTAGGTACACTCTCAGATATTTCATCTTCTTTGGCACTACTGTAAAGGGAATAGAGTCCTTAACTATTTTTTTAGCTTGACTATTATTGGTATATATAAATCCTACTGATATGTAAATATTGATTTTGTATCCTGAGACACTGCTGTGTTCCTTGATCACTTCTAAGAGTTTTGTTGTTGAGTCCCTGAGGTTTTCCAGGTATACAATCATTTCATCTGCAAAGAGTGAAAGTTTGATCTCCTCTGACCCTATATGGATACCCTTGATCACCTTCTCTTGCCTGATCACAATGGCTAGGACTTCCATTATAATGTTAAAAAGCAGTGAAGACAGTGGGCAACCTTGCCTGGTTCCTGATACGAGTGGAAATGTTGTCAATTTTACTCCATTCAAAATAATATTGGCAGTGGGTTTGCTGCAGATGGGCTTTATCAGTTTAAGAGATGTCCCTTCTATACCAATTTTCTTAAGTGTTCTGAAAGGAAGCTGGATATTATAAAATCTTTCTCTGCATCAATTGAAAGAATCATATGGTCTTTGTTTTTTATTTTTTATGTGATATATTATATTTATTGATTTATGTATATTGAACCAACCTTGAGACCCTGGGATAAAACCCACTTGGTCATGGTGTATAATTGGTTTGATATATTACTGGATTCTGTTTGCTAGGATATTATTGAATATTTTTGTACCAATATTCATTAGAAATATTGGTCTATAATTTTCTTTTCTTGTTGTGTCTTTTCCTCATTTGGGTATCATGGTGATATTTGCTTTGTAGAATGTGTTGGGCTAGGTGACTCTGTCTTGTATTCAGCTCTTCTGTGTCCAATCCTAGTGAATCAGTGACACTGAGTTGAAGTCTTAGCTGTGGAAAACTACAAGCAAGTAAGATACCCCACCCACCATGGGAAACAACTGGAAGAGGAAAATCAAACCTTCCCACTACAACACAACCAGGGTACCTCCTTGGAGGGTCCTCGGGTGATTGGCCCAGGTTAAGAGTTCCAAACCAATTGTTCCAGTCAGCACCAACTCTCAAGTGGGAGAGTTCAAAAGGTCTCCAGCAACTAGATTGCAGGGGTCTACTGGCAGCTCAAGTGTGGCTTGCTCCAGTGTTCCATGAAGTTAAAAAGGCCCGCCCAGTAGAAGTGTTGGACCACGGGGGGTGGTGCCTCTTTCCCCACCTTGCACCTCCTTCACACCCAGTCACTGGTAACTCCATGGGGCTGTTGCCCTGTTCCCTCCAATAAGCAAATGTGCCAGGGCTTTGTACCTGCCGGAGTCAAAGGAAAGTCAATGCCCCTTCAGCCTGACCACCACCCTCTGCCACCAGCCAGCAGGGAGAGCTGAAGCCTGCCTGCCTCAGGTACTCAGTGGCAACAGGGGAGAGTGTTCCACCTGACCTCAGTCCAAACCTAAGAATAACAAGTCAGCAAATGTTTTTCTCCCTCAGCCACTGTGCCTTTCCCCCAGCCACTCTGCAGCTCTGGTATCCCCATAGGGTGAGGTCTGGCTCCCTCTGGCAGTCCTCAGATTTGGGGAGGTGACTCTCCAAAATTAGACCTCTGTGGATCACTCTGCTATCCCTGAAGCTTTGTGGAAGGTGTCTCTGCACATCTCCTAGGTGGCTCCCGTGGCTCCTGCAGCTGGATTGGTGGCCAGGGTGGCAGTTCAGGCAGTGGAGGTGGAGCACAGCAGCTCCAGCTATGTGGGTTACATGCAGTGGCTCCGGCAGCACATTTCAGAGGCTTGCTCAGCTCCCAAGCCTCCTCCCACTGCTGATTTGCACTTTCACAGAGCCATGCCTGACAGCCTCCCCACTTTGTCTATCTGTACTGCTGCTGCGCTGACTGTTAGAGCACAGCTTCACTACCACGGCCCTTGCAATGCCTAGTCCTGCCGATAAACCACAGACATTCCAGTGTCTGCAGAGGTTAGGCTTCTGGACCACCAAGCAAAGTGGGGAGGGTGGCCTGGGAGCTCAAAATGGCAGGGAAAACATTTGTTCAACTTTCATGTGTGGCAAGAGAATGCCCAGGCTCACTGCAGGGTCCCTCTGGAGAAGTAGTTCCTGCTTCCAGCAATTCTGCCCCGTGGGGTGAGATAAGAGATCCTCAGTTCACCTCTCGCTTGTGGAAATCTCACAGCAAGCAAAAAAAAAGCTCTGCTGGGAGAGGAAACAGACACTCTTTTTCTTTGGGATGAGTTTTGTACCTGAAATTTGTTTCCTTGGAATCGCAGCTTGCCTCTAGAGGTGATGTGCAGTTATCACTCTTCTCTCTCAGCTCAGCTCCCACTCTTTAGCTTTTTGGGGAACTTTCTGGTCATCATCCTTCCCTCTGGATGGGAGCTGCTGTTGAAAGCTGGCTCCATTCAGCCATCTTGCCCCACATCCCCATTTTACTTTCTTAATTATTGACTAATTTATGCAGAGATATTATAAGCCTACCTAAATTTTTTTTGAAACAGTCTCACTCTGTTGCCCTGGGTAGAGTGCAATGGCATGATCGTAGCTGACTGCAACATCAAACTGCTCCTGAGTAGCTGGGAGGGCACGTTTTATGAATAGTAAAATTTTAGGACTGGGGCAGTGCCTGTGGCTCAGTGGGTAGGGCACTGGCCCCATGTACCGAGGGTAGTGGGCTCAAACACGGCCCCAGCCAAACTGCACAACAACAACAAAAATTAGGACTCGATTTTACATAGTTTGTTATAATTTTTCACACAAACTTATCCTTCAGCCTAGATGAGAACTTTTGTCCAAATTTGTAGACATTGCTTAATACAATTCAGCCTGGGACAATATTTTGTTTTCATCAAGGACAACAAGAGTATTACCAAAGCCAGAATAGAAACCAGTCAAGAACCTAGAATCCAGAGAAAAGTCCTTATCAATAAGTTGCTTCAGGAGTGATTATTGCAGTTTCCAAGTTTCACTATATGTGAACAAAAGCATGATAGCCTGGGAGCTCAGGACAGAGCCCAGGGGTGAGGGAGGGATGGGTAAGGAGGTAGGAGACCTTCAATCCCTGAGCCAATGCCTCATACTGCATCCCTGCTCATGCTTGACTGACCCACGTGTGCTCACATCTATCTGTGGTTCCCCGAGATTGTGTGCCTTGAGTCCACTCCCCCCAAAAATAACAAAATCGAAATTAAATTGCCATGAGGAAATGAGCTCCTACCATGATGGGATAAATGCCCCAAAAGCTCCTGGTTTGGCTTCTGTAAGATGTTCAGTTCAGTTCAACGATGACTATAGGGAGAAGTAGGAGGAGGAGGCTGGGAGGGCCAAGGCCTTCTCACAGCAGCAGCAGCAGTGGCTCAAGTGGCCCGCAGTTAGCTCCGAGACAGTGAAGTGAGAGATAAGGAAGGGACAGTCAGAGCAGGCCAATAAATCTCTCCTCCCAGCGACCTTTTATCTGAATCTGTCAAAAAAAAAAAAAATCTAGACAGGAAATATGTAACCCTAAAGCCCTGGCCTATTCCATTTACTCGCTATAACTGAGTTTCTCATAGATGCAAGAGGAGTTAATTGAGTGCTCACACTTAAATGGGGGGCTTTAACTGCAGACCGCTCTTACCCATTTAAAGCTTAGGAAATCACGATGTTCCTGATGAGAATCAAGATAGGCATGTCACTTAAAGAAACATGCTCAGGGACCAGAGGGCACAGAGACACAACCAAACAGCTGGTCCCTCTTCAGGTACCATTTTACACATGATGAGTCAAGTAAATACAGCTACTCTATGCAAAGGCACCAAATATGTACGTTCTCATTGTAAATCATACCCAAACAGGACGTAGGATGGCAAGGCCTGACCTAGGATTTGTCTACCAATTCACATATCTCCTCTAAAGTGGTTATTTTAGTTAATTGAGAAACCACAAATATATTCTTGGCAATGGACTATAGGCATATCTATTTATAGTCTGTCTGTTATTTAGCATAAATACATACATTTACAAATTAAAAATACCATATAAGACTAACAGCATTGTGTTTCTGGAATTATCTACCAGCTGTTCTCACTAGGAAACTTTACCAGGTGTGATAGGCTAAATTTGTTATCAACCAGCACTCCAAAGGGCACATTTGGCAATGTTTGGAGACATTTTTATTGTCTGAACCGGGGGTAGCATCTAGTGGGTAGAAACCAAGGGTGCTATAAAACACCCTACAATGCACAGGACAGCCCCTCATAGCAAAGAATTATCCCCTCTAAAAGGTTAGCATCACCAAAGGTGAGAGTGATAACACCAGTCCTCTTTCCTTCATCCTCCCTGTGCCACCTTTCACGGACCGGTCTATCCAGGCCTCACAGCTCTGACATGTAAACAAGCAATGGTTTGTGATGGCAGCATCTCCAACTCTCCACTTTCAAGTTCCTAGTTACAAACCACTGAATTCACTCTTCCGAATGTAAGCAAAAAAATGAACCTATGGGAAGATAGTAAGTAGCTCACAGAATTTCCCGACGGTCAGAGACCATCTTGGGGGCAGAGCATCAAGGGGTGCACCAGGGGTACCTCTCCTACTGAAAGACTGAGCTTGCCCAGCCCCTGCCCCCCACGCTGCTTACTTCTGAACTGGAGTGTAGGGGACACCAAGAGCCAGACGACCTCTGAGCAAGATGATTTGCAGCTAGAGGGTGGACCCTCGGGCAATTCGTCCTCAGGTACTCCTTATGGAGAAAGAGCCTGGGCCTGTGGTGATCCTTAGGCATGTAGTCATTGTCTAATACTCTCCTCACCTGTCATGTTCTGTCTCCATAAAAGGCTACTGCAGCGGTTGCTTGGGGCTACCCTGCAATCAAGGTTAGCCCGCCTTCTGCAAGCTTGTACTTCTAATCTATGTCACGCCTGGTTCCTTCCTGTGGTGATCAAGACCAGGGCCATAGGGACTGTTACACTGGAGTTCCAGGGTCTGACTGGCAGGGGTTATTAGGTGATGTGCTTATGCCAAATGCAAGGGATTGGGGAGTGAGCTGTAGATTCTGTCCCAGGGAGAAGGACAGAGAGTATGGAAAACTCTCCAGACACAAGACAAATGTTGCAAAGATCCCAATGGGCACAAATATGCCTACCACATGTCTCATGTCTACCACAACTCCCACCTCCAGGCCCAGTGCTATCTCCAACCCCTTCCTTAACTTAGTCTCATCACCTAGTTCTGAGTTCTTGGTTCTATACTACGTGTCATGACCGCTAACAAATGGACAACTGTCTGTTCCCTTTCTCTTTCTTGTTTCCCCTACCCCCCATTTTTTGCCTGTTTTTTCTTGTCTCAGGTCAAGGATAAGCTGTTGACCCCTGAGCAGGTGGAGTCCCAGTGCCAGGTTAATGTCACGCCACACAAGGGTTAGACCAGTGGTTTCCAACGACCCACAGGAACTATCCTGTATTAAAGGGCCACAGCATTAGGAAGGTTGGGAACCACTGGGTTAGACCCTTATGAATTCTCTTTCTCTTGGGACTCTTCCTGCCATATGTCTGCAGAAATGAAGTGGCCAGTGCCTACACCCTCAGAGCAGGTCCAGCCATCATTTTCTCCCTCCTTTTCTTTCTCTTTTACCTAGAAGTCAGAAAAGTAAATGTTTCTAGATTGGCCTGAGCAGCCCACACCCCTCTCATACCTTTTGGGTGCTCTCATCTGTCCCCACCATGTGAGTTACAGTTGAGCCATCACCTGGCCTGAGAAGGTCTGAGCAGGAGCATAAACTAGTTGGATTCTTGGTGCTGGGGGATGCTCCTGTCCCTGGATCTCTTCCTGCTGCCCACTGCTGTGTGTGTGCATGTTCACGTGTGTTTCGTGTACCTTTGAAGCAAAGGCATTGGAGTCAGCAGATCTGAGTTCAAATCCCAGTCTTCCCTCTTAATACCCATGTGACTATAAGGAATTTACCTAACCTTTCTGAATCACAGAGTTCTCAATTGTAAATGGGTCTCTGAAGGCTACTCGCAACTGTTAGGACTGAAAGAGATGACAGAGTGAAGTACCTAGCACGTAATGCAATGTGTCTGAGCACTCAGTGATCCCCCGGAGATCAGAAGACAATGCAATATGTCCCAGCACTCAGGGAGCTCAGAAGACATGTATATTACATTGTTTCATATAAAGCATTCACTCCACCTCTGAGGACAACAGATTTCTTCCATATCAAAGTCATTACAGAATAGGGCCAGGAAGAAAGTGGTCAGGGGGGAGTTTCACACCCCAGAACAAAGAGGTCTTTTGGAACAGGTGTCCACAAAGACACTGGGGCCTTGTGGCCTGTGGAGTAGTTTACAAGTCTCCCTGCATCTTGCTCATGAGTTCATGGCAGGCCCCAGAGGTTGTGGTAGGAGTGAGCTCCCTAGAAGTGACATCAGGGCACATAGAGAAAGGTCTTTTGATTCCTGAGGATCAGAAAGTCTTCCTTCACCCACCCATTCACTAGTGCTGGAAATTCCTCCTACAGAGGATACAACTGTTTTTTGTACAATGAGAGAAGCTTAAAATGAAAATACACTTGATCCTCATTGAGAAATCACTTGTTGGCTAAAATGTATTGGTAACAGCTAAATTAAAACCTGGGCACTTTCATAGCCACTCAAGGATAGGCACAGAATCGGGGGAAAAAAATGAATTCCCAATACTCCTGTTCTCAGCTGAGCTGAAACAAGGAGACCCTCTGCCTTCTTGTTTCAACTCCTCTTCTGTAAACAAGCATCCTTTTCACAAGCCGTTTAGTGCTACATTTTTTTTCATTCATTTATTTTATTTTATTTTATTTTTTATTGTTAAATCATAGCTGTATACATTAGTGCAATCAAGGGGTACAATGTGCTGGTTTCATACATAATCTGAAATATTCTCATCAAACTGTTCAACGTAGCCTTCATGGCATTTTCTTAGTTATTGTATGTAGACATTTGTATTCTGCCTTTAGTAAGTTTCACCTGTACCCATTCTAAGATGCACTGTAGGTGTGGCCCCACCCAATCCCCTCCCTGCACCCTAATCTCCCCCTCCCTTCCCCTTCCTTGGCCCTTTCCTCATAGTCATAATCGAAATCAGGAGAGCTACTGTGGTAACATTCTCTAGTCCAGACCAAAGGTTGATGGACTTTCTGAAGGTTAGTAAATATTTAAAGATTTAAGAGACAAGAGTCAGAGTTCCTATCGTAAGTACTTACACGACCATTTGAAAACTTAACACCCATTTTTTATCTCAGAGGTGATATAAAAACCAGAAGCCAGTCAGATTTGGCTGACTGGCCCTAAGTTTACCAACTCTTGACTTTATACCCTCCAAACACACACACCACTCAATTTTAGTCTGTGTTACACATGCTCCCTGCTACCAATGTTTTCCAACCCCTGAGGCAATGTGGAATTAGATCTTTGCAACGCTGTAGTTTTGCAAGACAACACTTTCAAATAGCCAAAACCTACAACAGAAATTGCTTCTAACATTCATGTTGGAAGAGAAATAAGTTTGAGAGAAATGGACTAAAATCAAACCTGCCTTATTTAAGAACCCTTCCAAGGAATGTAAAACTATTTAAATCTTTGTCTTCTCTGATAGACTAACACCCTTAAACACATTTTAACGTCCAACGAGTTTTCACTTTTATATCAAATCGTATCTAATAACAGTTCTCCATAATTCTACTACACAAATAACCAAACAGGCTTATTGTTTCACAACGAAGCTCAGGCTCCAGGTCAATAAAATGCTGAGATTCGGTCTTAAGACTGACTTGATACAGACTACGGACTAGAGAGAATGCAGCCAACCCACAGACCAGGTGTTCTTGGTGTTCTTAAAATTACCTGGCCCTAGAGCCAAAGGCTCCTCATTCTGGCCTCTATCACCTCTGTCTGCTAACTGTGGTACTTTGGGCACCAGGCCAATAACTGCAGCCCAGCTTTGCTTTTACAAACATCGCATCATGGAAGCTACCATCATAATCAGATCCTACATTGTCAGCTGTGACAGAAATGGCCCTCCAAGAGGCCAAGCTACACCTGTGACCCACAGCACAGCTGAAAGCTGTTATACTAAAACAGCCTTAGAATGGCTGCTGGGAAGGCTACAGCCAGTGCATAATAAAATGGGCTTTGGTGAAATCTGACACATCCCAAAACATTACAACCACTTGTAAAATCAAGGCACTATTTAGGTAAATCATTCTTTGACTTTTTTTTTTTTTTTCAATTGTTTCAGAGCCAATGCCCAGATACTTATCTGCCTATATGCCTACTGATAATCATTTCTTGTAGCTATTGTCCATAAACGTTACAAACAGTCATCAAATCCTTCACTTACTAAGAGAACATAATTAGCCATCTAAGTCACTCAGGGTGATTCAGTGAGACTGAGGAAAAGGATAATGTTCAAATATGGAAGGAGGGTCCAAACTCCTGCCACTTTCAATGATCCCTATGGCACATTTCTCTTTTCTTGTCTTTTTTTTTTTTTTGAGACAGAGTCTCACCATGTCACCCTCGGTAGAGTGCTGTGGTGTCACAGCTCACAGTAATCTCCAACTCTTGGGCTCAAGTGATTCTCCTGCCTCAGCCTCCCAAGTAGCTGGGACCACAGGCGTCCACCACAACACCCGGCTATTTTCCTGGGCAGCAGTTCTCATTGTTGTTTAGCAGGTCCCAGCTGGGCTCGAACCTGGCAGCCCTGGTGTGTGCGGCCAGAGCCGTAACCACTGAGCTACAGGCGCCAAGCCACATTTCACTTTTCTTAAACATCATGGTGCTACAAATGTTACTTGGACATTCAAGGGGTAACACTCCTCGCCCCCCACCCCCACCCCAAAGAGCAGCCGCTGAGTAATAAGAAGTAGGGACCCCTGGGCTTGTTTCTCCCTCAGAATGGAAGATCACATTGTTACTGGTTGACTGAAAATGTTGAAGCAGAGGGATGGGATGAATTGAACTATATAGAGGCAGATAATCTATGCACTTCACAAAACCATAAGTTCATGAAATACTTTAGCTGCAATGTTTCATGCTAATTTGGAGGCAACTCAGTGTCCAAAAGAATTTCTCTGATATTAACGGCATGACTGGGAACTATTTTTTGAATGGTGACTTGGTCAGGACTGAGAGGCTGGGGCTGGGAATAAAATACTGTCCAAGTCCCAAAGAGCCACTACCCAGGTCAAGCCCCAAACCCTATTCCTTTATACATGCACAAACAACCACCACCCTGAACTTCACTAGATTAGATTGTTCCCTATCCTTGACATCAACCTGTGAGATTAATGAATTCAACGCACAGACTCTGATTATTCTTTCTCCAGGAGCAAATAACATTCATCTAAATTATTCAACTCTCTGCATACCAGCACTGCATAATTCTAGGCACTCAAGAATTTTATTTGACTTCATGTTCCTTTTGATTTTTTTATTTATTAAACCTAGTAAGACTTGGACAAAATTAAAGCTATTGCTTCTAACAGTGGGATAATATCATTTTAACACTCCCACATTTCATGAAGACACCTATTATAGATAATAAAGCAGGCAGATCATTCTTATATCTTCTCTCTTAGTTGCCTTCAGAGACATATTTTTAAAATATTTGTATGTTCCCTAATTTTTGGTATGCTTGTTTTTAATGTTACTTGATCTGAAAAAAAGACTGTGAAAACCAATTCCCTTATATTATCTAAATTAGAGAAGGAAAAACAGAATTGGCCAATGCGTATATTGTGCAATACTCTATTTGCAACCACCACCTCATCTCTCTCTTACTACTGAAATAAGTACACAGCATACTGTCTGCCTTCCAGAACTCTGCCTAAATCAACCTCATTGACTTGGCATTTTATTTTACATATTTACGGTTTTGTAGTTCAGAAGGGCAATAAATTTTACTTCATCTGTCCTTCCTTTTATGAAAGTCATTTTAAAATATTCTACTTTCATATTTTCAATCTCAACCCTACATGCAAGTGTAAGGCCTATGAATTAAATTTGTTTTTTAAAGATACCAAGATATGGCCAAGAAATTGATGTTTACCTGAGAAGTGTCAATTTCCTCCTCTATAAAATGAGATGGCTGGACTACAAGAACCCCAGTACTAAAGAAATCGGCCAATCCCAATTCATCATTGGTCTTCCTCTTCAGAAAGTGGAGGTCCACATCAACGAGGAGATGAACACGCAATGCAATCAATAAATGTAAATTAGCTTTAATTTAAGTCACAAGTTAGCTTCTAGGACAGAAATAGGTCTGTTTTATTGAGAGTTCAATTGTACTGGGGCTGGTTCAGAACTGTTTCCCAGACTAGGCCAGGATCTTATGTGGGAGTCTGTGACAACATTTTTTTTTATGGAATTCTATGTGGTAAAGAAAGCCACCTGTCATGTCAGCTGACAATGTATACTTTTATCCACCTTTGTGAAAGGGAGTATATCTAGCCAATTTGCCTGGCTGAATCACAGGGGGTATGCTGAGGTGTACTAATTCCTAAGTGGTGGGGAGCATGAGCAAACTGGTAAAGGAGCTGGAGATTCCATGGTAATAATTCCACGTCTGTTCTGGAAGGCAGTGGAAATCAACCCATGAGGTTTATTGGGGCGTAATGCTTCTGGACACACAGAAGATACTTTCTGGTACATTGGTAAACAGAATGGGGTGGACATTAACTTTGCCCAACGCTACAGAAAACTAGGAACTAGATTTGGCTACCGTTTGTATGTGAGCATTACAAAAGCATTTTTAGATCAACTTAACTCAATCCTAAGATGTAATGAATGCAAGGCATTGTGACAGATACCATGGGAAGGAGAGACGCCCTTACAGAGGGTGCAGTCTACATCCTCCAGTCAAAAAGTGAGACAGAATGAATGGGCAAATAACCACAACTCAGGAAGACACGTGAGATAAATACTATCAGGGTGTCTTCAGGTTTCAGAGAAGGAATGAGATTCCAAGTGGCTGATCTGTGAAAACACTTCAAAGTGGAAGGGACATATGTATATATAGTAAGGGCCTGGGGTGACAATACAGACTTTGAGGGACTTTCCTCTTGCTTTAAAAGAGGTATGGTAGTTTCCTAACAGTAGAATGAGAAGGTGGGTAAGTTTACCCATGACTAGGCAGACACCACTGTTATCATAATATTTAGGGAGAAAAGGGAAAGGAGGAGGAGAAAGAGGAAGCAGGAGCATCAAAGCCTTCCACATGCAAGTTACAAACACTGCAGCAACCCAAGGAGGTAAGCATCACTGCATCACCACAACTGTATCGACAGCCAAATGACTCTTGGGTGTACAAGAGGGGAAGCCAGGTTTCCTCCTAGGTGAATCTACCTTCAGAGCCCATTGTGGTCCTGAATCCCCAACAATTCATTGGCAGTATCTGAGAATTATACCACTAGAGATGGGGGGGGGCGAGGGGGGGCTTGGATAAGGAATTGTTATCTATAAAAATGCAATCCCTGGGTCAAATCACACATGAAAACTCTTAGAGATTAATCTGCAAGGAAGCTAGACACACACCTCTGAAGAATAATAGAGGGTGGGCTGCCAAGAAAGAGAGTGAGAACTGTGTGGAGGACCTCACTGTGTCCCTCCTGCAACTGTGCTTTTGGTAGCAAGAAGGTTCTGGACAAAAGGAGAGCAGTCAAGACACAATAAAGACATCTTTTGTACCTACAAGCTCCACATAGCAGAAGCAACATACCAGCTGGCTTCCTTCTTTCATTCCTTCACAATTCATGTGAAGGAAAGTTTTCTTCCCAGTGCCAAGGTCAAAATTTGCCAAACGGTCCCAGATGCATTCATTACTCGTGGGATGCCCACAACCACCTACTCTTTTTTCTTCCTCTCATTCTGAACTCAGTCCTTGTTTCCTAAATACAGCCCATATTTTCCTGTTTCTCTGCCTCTGTCCACACTGTTCCTTTCCCTGAGACACCTTTCCTCTATATAGTGCCATCAAAGTATAATGCTCGCTCCAGGGCCCATCCCAGAGTGTGGTGCTCCCTCTGATTTTCCCGGACTGACAGGCACACTCCTTCTTTTGTAAGGGCTTACAGTTTATATTTCTCTTTCTTTTTGCAGGTATTCATCCTCTTTTACACTTGAGCCATTTTTGTTCTTGTCTTATGCCTGCTACCAGCATATTAACCTCTTTGAAGATGAAGAGTTCATCTCCAGATCACCAGCTCCACTCCCTGCTTATATTCAGAATTCAATAAATAGTTGTGCTATTTGATTACGTTTACCCAACACTGTCAAACAGGTTCTGCATGTGAAGCTCAAGGCAACATTCTTTTACAAAGTAGGTTCTTTATGATCTAGAAAGTTTCAAAAGGTCCTCAAACTATTCATATACATACACATATAAAAAACCCCAAGCTCACAGAAAGCCAAAGGTCTCATACAAATGTTACAGAGCTCAAAATGGGTGTCAAAAAAATTATTTCTTTCCTGAAATCATCTCTTAAGAAAAAAATGTTTTTTAATCTAAAAAGATTGGTGGGGGGCAGGGGGTAGTTATTAACCTACTTAAATTCAGAAGTCTTTCAGGGTGAGGTTTTAAACCCTGGCAGCTCACAGTTGGGTTTACTCTGAAAATGTTCATCTTCAAATACACTGATATTTCCTTTGTTCTTAAATGTGCCTGTATTCTCATTTTTTTGGCAAGAACAAGAACCCTGAGAGGAAAATATACAAAGGATAAGAATTTACTGCCCTTCTTCAAAAAGAAACAACTCAGGGGAAGCATTTCTAGGCTAATCACCTCTAGACTACATTCATAACTATGTTTCACAAATCCCTAGAAAGAACAGAGAAACAGGATTTGAGAGGACAGAGCAGGGAACACACAGAACAACCCTATTCGTATTTTTCTCTATACAGAGAAGCAGCCTGGCTCCCTTTTCTCATCCTCTAAAAGGCAAGCCCAGTCAATGTGCTAACCCTCTCAGAGCCTCAGTTTCCTTAAGTGCTCAAAAGAAAACGGAAGAGAAAGAAAAGAAGGCAATCCTTCCCATTCTCTAGCCTACGTTTCAGAGTTGTTGTCAAGATGGAATTAAGTAAGGCTCACAAAAGTTTCTCGAGAATTAAAGAGCTATGCAGGGGTGCAGCGCTGCTTTTTTACAGTTTGCCCATTTTCTGTCCTTGGCCTCTTCAGCCATGTGTGTGTCTCTCACGAGAGATGCAGGGACTCAATGAATCCAGTGAATCGGTTGTGACTGTGATTCAGCAAGATTCTTGTCCTGTAACTGTTCCTCCCAAATTCACCAAATGCTACAAAGAAAATGTTCAGATTTTACACTGATTGTTCTATGTTATGTCACTGTAACACTTGGCAGCAGTTTGAATGGAAATTAAGATACAAAACAAAGGAATAGCTCTATGGCGGAGAAGTGATGATTAAATAAAAATCTTGCAAGCAAAGTCATTCGTTTTTCTTTCTGTACTGGTTGGGGGATTGCAACTTGTTTTCCCATTCATCCTGTAGTTTTATGTTCTATGATGGCATGATACTAAGGGTTTACAAGTACCATGTGATAATCTTTAGCCTATTTAAATCCCCTATCTTCCAGCACACCACAATTTTTTGTCCCTTGCCACTATCTTTATTTTTTACAAAGATAGGAATGTCTACTAAGAAAATGAACAATTTGGATAGTAGATGGGGTGGCGGAGAGAAAGAAAATCCTTTGGTTAATTACTATGCCATGTACTTTTTTCTCTTTCTCCAAAAAGAAAGATTGCCATATTTTCAAGTCCTTACATGCTCTTTTATTTACAGAATACTCTTTCAAGCATTTTTGAACAAATTTGAATGAAGACATTCAAATCTGAAACAACCTCATCCATGCTAGTTGTATGCTTAGAAAAGTCAGCTGATTGAATCAGCTATTTTAAGGAAGAAAAGAAATTTAATAAAAACAGTCATTCACTCTAGGGTCATAACCTCATAATTATTTGTATTAGATGTCATTATAAGCAAGCCTTTTAAAGGTCTCTCTTAAAGACAAGACAGAAGATAGTTATGTATCTCCAAGAGAGATACATAACTATTCAGATAGAAGGCAGAAAAAAAATGTCTGAAAGACAGACAAAGAGAGCTAGGACCTGGGAAAAAATTTATAGAAATCAATTCTTACATGGATACAAAACACATTAAAATTGACGCAATTATACAGGAATGAAGAGAGCATGCCCTGACATGCTGTCCTAGATGACCTTGAAAGAGGTCCAATAATGTCAAAGATGTAATAGTCAAAGATGCAAATGTAGGCTTTGAATAAATTATCTTGTGAAAGAGGATACGAATAACACTTCTAAACAAACATATTGTTATTAATACCCATGTTAATTATTTCATTTCCAAAAGTTTACATATTCAAGGTGGCCCCAGAATATTTTTATCATTAGGAAACTAGGGACTGCCTTACCTCTGAGGACACCCTACCTTCCCCCATCATGGTATTTGAGAATTGAAAAGAGATGCTAAGTTCACATTAGTGTGAAAATGAGTTACAGATTAGTCAGAATATTGACTTCAATGCTCAGCTACCAAAGTTCAAAAAATAGGAAGGAAACGATGAACAGAGCATTGTATTTTAAGTAGACCAGGTAGAGTATTCAGCTTAGTACTTTTCCTATAATGAAAGAATTCCAACATGGGCAGCACCTGTGGCTCAAAGGAGTAGGGCACCGGTCTCATATGCCAGAGGTGGTGGGTTCAAACCCAGGCTCAGCCAAAAAACTGCAAAAAAAAAAAAAAGAATTCCAACACTCCATTTCCTGTTAGAACAAACAAGTAAAAAAAAAATTGCATTAAATCCAAGAGCATTTGCTCTTAACTCCAAATTTTGCGTTACAAAAGGAATAGGGTCCTGAATAGTTCAGGGGGTGAAGGCAACAAAAAAGCCACTGTGCTAAATAAGAGTTTTAATCTTACTTTCTCCCAGTCATGTTATGTTCTGCTAAGGCCATCCATCTATATTTCCCTGAATGATTTCTGGAAGGAGGCTAGATAGTCAGGTAAAAACTGCTCCAAGAAGACAGACTCTCCCCACATAATCTAGTCTCCTCTAGTAAGGTTCCATTTTCATACAACCCTGGATCAGCAGTGAGTGACCTGAGGGTCCTTCCGGAGATCAAAACCCAAAGGCCCTCGCTTTTCAACACACTGAATTTCTTCTCCCTGAGGCTCATGAAGAGGATCGGAGCCTATTCTCAGACACATGAAGATCTATCAACAAATACTGCGCTTCGGTAGCTCTAATAAAAATGATTTTAAAAATCTTGCTAATTTGTGTACCTTTCCTTTAGTCTGGAAAAAAATATGAAGCTCGTTCTAAGTCTACTTCTGTTAAATAATAAAGTCTCCCAAAAGAGACTAACCTTAACTTCTGTTAAATAATAAAGTCTGCCAAAAAGAAAAAAAAAATCATAAAACTCTTTAATCTCCTCCAGGAATGTTAAATAACTAATGTAAACAGCAGCTTAACTATTTTGCCAATTATAAGGCAATATTCATGTGAGTCATTAGGAAAAGTTATTTGATGTCTGTATAAAGAAAAGATGAAAATAATATCAATCCAAACCATTAAAATTCATTTTCTGTAATATACGTGAATGTATAAATGTTAAATGAGAGATGCTTTTCATAAGAACCATCGGCTTTTTATTAAATTAAAATTTACATTTTAATGCCGTCACTCAGATTATACACACCTAATGTATGTAAGGAAATACAGGATTTTAAAAAAGAGATAAAAAGGAGATGAATGCATGCAATTATAACATTTATACCTTTTCCTTCTGTTTGTTGATTTTTATACTTCCCAAAGTATTAAAACAAACAAATAAAAAAAAAAGACAGTCCATCTAACCTTGGTCTAAGAACTCTCAAGCAGAAGCCACATGAAAGGAAAGTGCAGGCTAAAAATCTCAGACTAAACAATAATTCTTTTCAGATTGAAAATATTCTCCCAAACATCTCCCCATCTGACAGTCAGTGGCTGGGAATGGAATTATTCTGAAGCACTGCGTATAAATTCATTCACCCTGTGTCCTCTTGCGCCACACCTTCCCTGGTAAGAACCTTACACACTGGGTCCTACAAACTTATTTTAAAAGCAATCATGAAATGGTTGGAGTCTCTGGGTGCTTCTGACCCTGCAAGACAGCATGTGGAACCGCAGGAGGACAAATGATCACTTTCATTAATGAGGCCTCGCTGAACTTGACAGTAACCTGCAAGCTGTTACCTGCCCAGCCTCCCAACCCAGAAACAGTACCAGGCAAACCCTCTTAATCTCAAAGGAAGGAAATGTATTCCGTAAATCTATCTTGAGTCAATTAGCAAACACCAAATAGCCACTGAGCACAGTCTGCAGAAGTAAGTGGTCTAGCTGAGGAGAAAGCAAGCACTTAAGATAGATGAAACAGGACAGGAGAAGTAGCTCACACCTGTAATCCCAGCACTCTGGGAGGCCGAGGCCGGTGGATTGCGTGAGCTCAGGAGTTTGAGACCGGCCTGAGCAAGAGTGAGACCCTGTCTCTACTAAGAGTAGAAAAACTAGCTGAGCGTTGTGGGTGAGCACCTATGTTCCCAGCTACTCAGGAGGCTGAGGCAAGAAGATTGTTTGACCCCAAGAGTTTCAGGTTGCTGTGAGCTATGATCCCACTCTCCCTCCAAAAAAAAAAAAAGAAAAGAAAAAGAAAAAAGATACATGAAACAAATAGAGACTAATTCTAAATAGTGGTCAACAGTTAAAACAGATAGTGCTAATAATTAGTACTGTAAAGCTCAGGGAGGAACTTCTGGAGAGATTCATGTGAGAAAGAATAGTCCAAGGGGCTCCTGGTTGGTCTTTGAAGGGCAGGTAGGACTTACACAGGGGGAGGAAAGGAAAACAGCAGAGCTAAGAAGGGGAAACAGAAACGGCAGGGATGAGCAAAAAAGGGGTACCTAGAAGATGGGTGGGAGGGAGCACGTGGAACTAGATTCTAGATTGTGAGCAGTGTGGGAATAGACAGACAGGTAAGGAGAGGATTAAGATAATGAGGTGGACAGGGGAGGCTTAAATAACAAATAACGTACAGCAGCTCAACTTTCCACATAAAAGCGTTAGTGCCCTTAGTTCACTATTCTACCAGCATAAGGCAAAGGGCTTGTCACAAAACGAGAGAAGCAACCAAAGGCCACAGAAAGCTGACTCTGCATCCCATCCTGCAATGCATGACTTATCTGTAAGCTATCTAATTGTGAGTTCGTGTTGCTTTCTTCATTTGATGAACAAGAAGAACTGAGGATCAGATGTGTGAAATGCCTTGTTCAGGGTCACACAGGCACTGAGGACTGGTCCTCAGATTCACGTTTCTGTTCTGCTCAGAGTGAGACGTGAGAATCTGAGATCCAGCAGGGCGGATTCGTGCTCTGTCCCCTGCGGACCCCCAGCCTGGATAGAGCCTGCTGAAGAACAGGTATGCTGAGATGTTCTTAATGGATTTTAACAATTATTTATCTTGTCTTGCTACACAATAAATATTCTTATTTGATGAATGAGTCACTAAATGAAGCAAGCACCAAGTAATTTACATAAGATATTAACAATAAGGGATTCAGGAAGTTTTAGAAACACTGCCTCAGG
Source organism: Loris lydekkerianus (assembly GCA_963574355.1). Classification (NCBI taxonomy): domain Eukaryota; kingdom Metazoa; phylum Chordata; class Mammalia; order Primates; family Lorisidae; genus Loris; species Loris lydekkerianus. Next base: position 346 of record CAUYPK010071509.1, on the reverse strand, counting down.
AAGCAAGCAGACAGCCCTCAGCATGACAGAAGATATTTGTCTTCTGTCAGTTATATCTCTGATAAAGGTTTAATATACTTTATTATTAATCCATAGAGAACTCAAACATATTAGCAAGAAAAGAACAAGTGATCGCATCTCAGGGTGGGCAAGGTGCACGGCCTACAGACAAATGAAAAAATGCTCATCATCCTTAATCATCCGAGAAATGCAAATCAAAACTACTTTGAGATATCATCTAACTCCAGTAAGATTAGCCCACATCACAAAATCCCAAAACCAGAGATGTTGGCATGGATGTGGAGAAAAGGGAACACTTCTACACTGCTGGTGGGAATGCAAACTA
>CAUYPK010071507.1:0-53171 GCA_963574355.1 Loris lydekkerianus | reverse complement strand
AGAGACTGGTTTCATCTCTTGGTTTTCTATTTGGTTCCATACATCTATGTCTCTATTTTTGTGCCAATTCCATGCTGTTTTGATCACTGTGGACTTGTAATATAACTTGAAGTCTGGTAGAGTGATTCCTCCAGCTTGTTTTTATTACTAAGAATAGCCTTGGCTATACGGATATTTTTTTCCTGGTTCCATACAAAACAAAGACTATTTTTTCCAGTCTATGTTAAGAGATTGTTAATGGGGATTGCAATGAATCTGTAGATTGCTTTGGGTACTATAGACATTTTAACAATGTTGATTCTTCCTAGTCAAGAGCATGGTATGTTCTTCCATTTGTTTATGTTTTCTGCTATTTCTTTTCTTAGGGTTTCATAAAGCCAAAATAAATAAATAAATAAATAAAACAAAGAAAAACGGGATATCTTGGCTGTCATTTTAGAAATTTATGAAGGAACAATGGAACAATGAGAAAAGTAAAACAAAATTACCACAAAAAGAAAGAAAACAGTATAGAAAAGAGAAAAGATGAAAAGGAAAAAAGGGGAAAGAAAACTCATCACAGAGATAGAAATCTTGATATAAAAAAGGCAAGAAAAAATTAGTAATTAAAAATATATATGGCTTCCCATTTGATCCCATAATCCCACTTCTAGGCATTTTATCATAAGGACATGTGCACTAGATTGTTTATTGCAGCTCAATTTACAATCACTAGATGTGGAAACAACCTAAATGCTCATAAACCTAGGGATGGATTAACAAACTATGGTATATGTATATCATGTAATACTAAGCAGCCATAAAAAGATGTATTAACCTGGATGGAGTTGAAACACATTCTTCTTAGTAAGATATCACAACAATGGAAAAGCAAATATCCAATTACTCAATGCTTATCTGAAGCCAGTAGACAATCTAATACATGCCACATAAGACAAACACTCAATTCAATTCAAGGTGGGGGAAGTTGGAAATGAAGGAGGGAGGAAAGGAGAGGAGAGAGGGGGATTGGTGTTCTTCCACTTAATGGACACAGTGTAAGGGTATTGGCTCACCTTTTGGATGTGGGACACAACTACAAGAGGGGCTGTACCTAACATATGCAAGTATTGCAACCTAGTTATTTGGACCCTCACATTAACCTGAAATAAAATAGAATAATAAAATAAAAATAGAGATGGGAGAAAGAAAAAAGAATACATAATGCAATATATTGCCTGGACACTGGGTGGTGCTCCAGGTTTAGGACACGAAAAGACCACACTGCTTCTTCTGCCTGCTGTGGGGACAGGAAGTCACTAGCTGGTCACGACCTGGTCTTATATTCCTGATTTATTTGATTTTAATCTGGGCAGGGTTGCTCCACTAGTGTTCAGTCCCCATAGGATTGGGAGCCTGAAACGTATGTCAACTTTTTGAGACTCATGCCTCGATTTTCCAAACAGTTCCCTAAGGCCCCAAAGAGGTTCTCTATGTTAGCCGATTTGCCCAACTGGCAGTGTCTATGTGGGAATCACCCCAAGGGTGTTTGCCTGTGCCCAACAGGCTGAGTCGGAGCCTGTCACACAGGGTGGGGGGACCCTGGAGGCTGTTCCTCCCTTGCAGCTCTCCTACAATGGTGGCACCTGGGGCTGCTGGCTTCCCTCCAAGCAGTTTCAGGGTCCAAACTCACTCTCCCACCCATTCCCCTTGCCTATGGGTTCAGGCCCTCCCAAAATGACTCCAGGGAGCTCCCACATTCAAAAACCTGTAGAGTGCTATCCTTGCCTCCAGCCTTTGCTGCTGGCACCCTAGAGACCAGCAGGATCTCAGGTCCTGCTCCTTTCTCCCTGCTCTCCTTGCCTGGAGGGACAGTCTCTACTAGAGTTCAGCCCAGTCCCCAGTTAGCCACTACAGGGTGCTGACAGGGTGATGGAGACTCTTCTGCGGGCTTGATTGCTCAGGGATTCAAAGTGTAGGCTTTGTCCTTGACACTCAGCTTCTATGTAGATTTTCCTCTGCTCCTGACCTCCTTGGTTCCTAGAGTCCCATGCTGTCTCACTGTGCCCTTGCAATGATATATCTGGATGGGACAATCCAATAAGAGGTGGCTGGAGTCCCCTCGCCCCAATCACGGAGAGTGGCTGATGAGGAGATGTCTAATCTGACCTCTTTTAAATTTATTTTTAATTTTTTCCCATTAACTTTTTTATTTGTATTATTAATATAAGTGCAGTTTTTTCATACTCATCAAACTTTATTTAACAAACTAGAGGGCTATGAATGTTTTTATTACATGGACACACAGGTTACACTGATTTATTGCATTGAGGTGAAGTTAGGGCCTTCAGTGCATAAATCACTGAAGCAACACTCATTATAATCAACCAAGCAACCTCTCATCATCCACCTTAAATTTATTTTTTCACTATATACTAGGGACTTGTAATTTCACCAGTGATTCATTTATTCAACAAACTTTTATTAGCAGCTATTACTTTTAAGACATTGAACCCAGTGGGGGATACGGAGATAAATCAGCAATGAACTCTTCCCTTAAGAAAGATAAATAATGACCATGACAACAATAGCAACAAAAGCAAAGATTTTGAGAATATTTTCTACTTGCCAGGCACTTGCTTACATGTATTATCTTATATATCTTCATAGAAACCTTGTAAATTAGGTTCTCCTTGTTTTATGTATTTACAGATGAGTAAAGTTAGCAAGGGATAGAGCCTGGAGTTTAGATGTAGGCAGTGTGATGCCTGGGTTGGGGCTTCTAACCACCCGCCATACCACCTTTCATAGCTTGACCCAAAGGTAAGCAAGAGATAGATGGATACTGCACAGGCTGGGAATCATTTGCAAGGATAAGGTTATAAAAATACATCAAAACATTTATTCATATTGGCCTGGGCTTTTATTTCAGGTGCTGTGTGAAAGTGACCAAATCCCTGATATTCAAAGTTTGATATCCTTGATATAAATTCTCAATTTCTTCAGTTATTCTTCAGTTATTCCTCAGCTAAAAAGATTATTAAATAGCTAAACCATCCAAAAGGACTAACTCCTAATGTCATTGTTTTATTTGCATTGTATGTGTGGCTGAATTCCCTAAACGTGTCTGCTTAAATTTGCATTCTCTCTCTCTCTTCCAATGGGGGAGGTGTGGGGAAGGTTTAAGAACTTTCCTTTTTTCTTTTCTTTTTACTTTTTTTTTTTTGAGTGTTGTGGCATCAGCCTAGCTCACAGCAACCTCAAGCTCCTGGGTCCAAGCAATCCTCTTGCCTCACTGTCCTGAGTATCTGGGACTATAGGCACCCACCACAACGCATGGCTATTTTTTTCTATTTTTAGTAGAGATGGGGTCTCACTCTTGCTCAAGCTAGTCTCAAACTCCTGAGCTCAAGTGATCCTCCCCAAATCAGCCTTACCAGAGTGCTAGGATTACAGGTGTGAGCCACTGTGCACAGCCAAGAACTTTTTAATTGGAGGTAGAATTACCTCATTAGTGACTCTCCATCCAAAAATTGCACTATTTTAATATAGTTATTAATATTGACTCAATATCTCATAAATAATGCCCAAAATGGAATGAAATGGTGAATATGTGTGTATGTTTTAAAATTTGAACTCTAGGCTCAGTGACCATAGCTCAGTGGTTAGGGTGCTGGGAACATACACTGGGGCTGGTGGGCTCGAACCCAGCCTGGGCCTGCTGAATAACAATGACACCTACAACAACAAAAATATAGCCAGGCATCATGGTGGGTGCCTGTAGTGCTAGCTACTTGGGAGGCTGAGGCAAGAGAATCACCTGAGCTCAAGTGTTTGTGGTTGCTGTGATCTGTTACACCACGGCACTCTACTGAAGGTGACATAGTGAAACTCTGTCTCAAAAAAATAAAATAAAATAAAATAAAATAAAATTTGAACTCTAAGTGCTTCACCTAGTTAAGGGTGTCATTAATTCAGCATATGAAAGTGTTTGATAGTTAACAAACCATAGTTATAGTGTTAGGTGGGGTAGGCTGTCACATATACTGGCATAAACATAATAGCAGTTTAGTTCTCTGTATGTAAGAGTACTGGACAGGTGAACAGATCAGGGGAGCAGCCCTCCTCCAAGTAATCAGTGAGGTTCGGGATGTCAGAGGGTCTACTATTTTCAACTTGTAGTTCCTGAAGTTTCCCAGGTGTCATCCCCATTTCAGGCAATCAGATGGAAAAACACACAAGAATTGGGTGTGTGTAATTTTATGGGCTAAACCTGGAGGCAGTACTTTCATTTCCATCTGATTGCCTTGAACTTAGCCATATCCAGGCACAAGGGAGGTAGGAAAATGTCATTCAGCTTTTTGCCCAGGAAGAAGAGCATGAATTTTGGCAAGCAATTGGCAGTTTCTGCCACAAGTTCAAAAAGCCATTGTTCCTTTCATACGCTCCCACGAGTACCATTTTGCTACTTATACAGGGTGTTCCAAAAGTCCTCATACGTGGGAAAATGATAACAGTGGGTATCTTGTAATGTATTCTCCAAGAATAGCAGAGAAAACTTTTTGTGTAGAAAGAGGTGGCCAACACGCCTACACGGGGACAATGTTTTGTAAATATTGGTAAAATTTTATACTGAATATGTGGTAAATAAAGGCACATTTGACAACAATTTCCCATTTCCCCTATGTACGGCAACTTTTAGGACACTGTGTCTTTTGTGACTCAATCCTTGGGGTGAGGTGCTTCTGCCATTGTTGGTGCTCAGGTTCATTTATATGTTTGGTAACTTTCGCTATTGACATAAGGCTAACTGGCAACCGTGTTGGAAGGGAAGCTACTGGGACAGCATCATGAATTTTGATAAAGTGAAGGCTGGAGAAGGAGACAACCTAGAAAAAAGTATGGTGCCATTTCCTTGCTATTCCTGTTTCCTGGCTATTCCACTTTCCTGTTCATATGTAAGGCCCAAAGAGTTTTCTGGGAGCCCAGCCTCTCCTGCTTAGAATATAGCAGTGCCTATGTTTTGGTTTTCAGGAAGCCTTGGAGTGGGCCATGAAGAACCACCTGTGGGGTCATGCTTTGTTCCTATCCAGCAAGATGGACCCAAGGACCTACAACTGGGTCATGAGTGGGTGAGTTGGGACTTAACAAAGCAGATGGATGGAGCAATGAGGGCTCCTCACCAAAGGTGGGGGGTGAACGTGGGAGGAAACGCAAGATGCACCAAAAAGCCACACCAAACATCCTTCCAAATCCTTTTTTCTGAGCTGGAGATAGCATTTATCTTTTCCATATTCTTATAACCTAGACACAGATACAGTCTTTCTACCTGCTAAGTTGAAGAAAATTTCCTAGGGCCAGAGTTTGCAAAAGTTAAGTGTATTTCTAAACTGCAGTCATCTGCTCTCTTTGGGAGGGGCTATTCTAGGTGGTTCCAACAGTGAGGGAGTAAATGATCACTTCAGTTTACCGACAGAGCCTTAGAACTGAGGGTTTTGATGTAAGTCATTGCCTGCTGCTTAGTTTTGCAGTGTGGAGGTCTGGGGGTAGCAGGACTGTGAGCCGTGCCAGGAAAAGGAGTAATAGAACTGGGAGTTAGATCCAGCAGTCACATCTACGGCAGCAGAGGCTGTTAGACTGAAGGTTAGACGTCATGTCAGCACACTGTGATCTGGGTGCCAGGGTGGACAAGGAAGGATGTCCAGGCAAGGGTGCATAGCCAGGTGTTTGGAATAGAGGAGATGAAATAGTAAAAAAGGATCAGGATGAAATCGAGGCAGTGGGTACAGAGGTGCTGGATGGAGAAGGGTTTCTGAATGAGTCCTTCAGGCTCCAGCCAGCTTCCATGGGTTGCCAGGGCCAAACCTGTGATAGGTGGGGTGGGAGACTCTACTGCAAGTGGGCTTGGGTCAGACAGTGTGAAGAATGTTCCCTACAAGTGTTTATCATCTGGTGTTGGCTAAAGCTGTGATGCTATCCTCTCAGCCTAATGTAATCTAATCCTGTTGGGCAGAGCTTGTATTAGAAAGAAGCAGGACATTTCCACTTGAAGTCCAGTCTGTGGGCCTAATGGCTGTCACCTACCTGGGTGTTTATTCTTGATGATGGCTTCAGTCATGTCTCTCTACTAATCTAGTCCCCAGGCTTCCCAGGAGTAGTGAAGCTGCTGCACATTTCATTATGCTCAGGGACTAGAGAGGGTGGAAGACTGACATCGGGGTATGATAAGTGCTCTGAGCTCCTGTGGCACGGGTGCTATTAAATAAAAGATGGTGCTCTGAGGAATGATTTTCCTTTGGGGTTTGAAGTCGAATCTCCCACAACCCCACATTGTAGCATACATCTCTGCTGTAGATTTTTGCCTTGGGCCATTGATTTTTGATGGGGCCCAGTGAATTGTAAAAAATGTCTCTTACTGAGTATGCTTAAATCTCAAATCAGCTGTAGAGCTTATTATATCCTTGTTAAGCATTTCCCATGGCTTGTTGTCAGCAGGATCATTTCTGGTCCCTCTTCCATGCCTCTTTGGTTACTGAAAATGGCTATTTAGTGCTTGTGAGTAGAAGTACTATAGGCTTGTGATGAGCTAGAAAAACAGCACCGAGGTCTGTGGGCTTGGCATAGAGGAGGGCTATGGGGCATGGGGTAAGAGTGACTGTTGGGGAAGTGGCTAGCAGAAGAGTTTCTAGCTAAACTGCTGTGGCCCTCCAGGGACCTTGAGATGGCAGTGGGTTGCTCACGATAGAACAAGGCCTACAGAAATAGTTATTCCTGAATTAGGTCATGAGTGCTGAGATGCAGAAAGTACACCCCAAGATCTACCTGGGGAGTGTGATAGAATGAAGGACCTGCCAATCTCCCCCAGAAGGAGGCTATGATAGAGGTTCAGCAGAAAGCAAAGAGATGCTGGTGTTCCAGAAGAAGGTGCCAAAATCAAACAGAAATATTCAAGGGTCTGGGTCTTTTAGGCCTTTTATTCAGGGCTCTGGGACTCTTTGGCTACTGAAAATGGCTGTTTAGTGCTTGTGAGTAGAAGTAGAGGCTCCCTGGGTGTGGTCCCCACTGATTGTCCCTCTCTCTGCAGCTTCACCAGCACACTGGCATTCAACGACCCCCTGCTGACCCTCTTCCAGCTCATGTCCGGGAGGATTCCACAAGCAGCCACGGTACCTTTGGGATGGGATTCCTCTAACATGCAGCCATCCTAAGTTTTTGAGGTGGGGGAGTGGGAGCTTCTCAGGAAGGCATCAAGGGCCTCCAGGATGAGGCATGATGATGATACTGGTCTGTTAATCAGGAAGGCATCAAGGGCCTTCAGGATGAGGCATGATGATGATACTGGTCTGTTAATCACCTACCACACACCTGGCCCTGTGTTAGATGCTTTGATGTGTATTATTTTGTTTAACGCATGGAGGTAGAAATTATGTTTTGCAGATTTGGAAATTGAGGTGCAAAGGTATAAAATGACCTGAGGTTCAACATAGTGTGTAGTAGGGTCAAGATAGCCCTAGTTCTGTGTGGTCCTCCCTACAATATCACTGCAGCCTGCTGCCTGCTGCGCTGTGGACAGCTTGAGCACCTGCCCTACTCTCCAGGCTCCCCCAGCAGAGCTGCCCTTCTCTCTCTAAGGAAAGCCTTTTGCTACTGCACATTGGTGCTTCCAATGTGGACAACCTGGATTTTATATTTTCTAGAGCTGAATGTGTCTGAGGAGAAGTTGGGGGCCAGCTAGATAGTTTTCTCATTAGAATGGACTTGATTTTTTTTGTTCCAAAGTATTCATTCTTATATTTGGAGTCTAGTAACTTTCCTAGGTTATAACTTGGTGTTGAGTGTCTGGGTTAGTTTTTTTTTAGGGTATGTATGGCATGCCATTTTAATTTGCACATTCATATCTTGGAGTTCAGGGAAATTTTCTTAAGTTATATCTTTCAATATTTGTTTTGTTCCATTATTATGGCTTTCTTTTCAAAAATTCCATGTATACAGAGGGTGCCAAAAATGTATACAAATTTAAAAAATTATTTTATTTTATTTTATTTTTTAAATTTCAGATTAATATAAGGGTACAAACATTTAAGTTACAATGTTTACATTTGTTAGGTAAAATCCCTCTTGTAGTTGTGTCCTGCACCCAGGAGGTGTGCCATATACCCTTACATTGTGCCCATTAGGTTTTGGGAAGACACTAATCCCTCTTTCTCCTTATCTTCCCCTCTCCCCCTCGGTCGTCCCCTCCCCCCAACTTGAATTGAACTGAGTTTTTCTTTTCTGGGGGCATGTGTTAGTTCATCTTCTGTCTTCATATTAGTATGGAGTACCTTGGATACTTGCTTTTCTGTTCTTGATATTTTACTAAGAACAGTGTGTTTCAACTCCATCTAGGTTAATACAAAAGATGCAAAGTCTCCATCTTTCTTTATGGCTGAATAGTATTCCATGGCATACATACACCACAGTTTATTAATCCATTTCTGGGTTGATGGGGACTTAGGTTGTTTCCACATCTTGGTTATTGTAAGTTGAGCTGTGATAAACAATCTAGTGCAAATGTCCTTATGATAAAATGATTTTTTTTTCTTCTGGGTAGATGCCTAGTAATGGGATTGTGGGATCAAATGAAAGGTCTAATTTGAGTTCTTTGAGGGTTCTGCATACTTCTTTCCAAAGAGGCTGTATTAGCTTGCAGTCCCTCTGTAAAACTAGTGTACTAGTTAGTGTAAAAGTAGTCCCAGTGTAAAAGTGATCAAAAATGTATATAAATTTTAAGAAAGGAAAACACTGTATTAAAATTGTAATACTCAGTATATACCAATAATGTTTATTATCTTGTATATTGTGTCTTCTATGTCTTGTAATTGCAGAGGTCAAATGTGTCTTGAATATTACAATTTTAATACAGTTTTGTTCCTTTCTTAAATTGTGTATACATTTTTTTGGTACCCACTGTATATATGAAATATGTATGAATTATATAATATTTTCTCTCTCTCTCTTTTCTTTTTCCCTTTCTTTCTCTCCCTTCCCCATCTCTAACTCTTTCTTTTTTTTTTTTTCTTTCATTCTCTGTGTCTTACTGTGTCCTCTCTCACCAGTGTCTCTTGCTTTGTGCTGTGTCCCTTTCCCTCTTTATTGCAGCAGTTCTCAACCTGTGGGTCACGACCCCTTTGGACTGTATTAAAGGGTTGTGGCATTAGGAAGGTTGAGAACCACTGCTTTATTGCTTTGATTCCCTCCCCCCTCATACCACTTCTCTCCTGAGCTCTGTAGGTCTCTACCTAGAGTCCATTATCTTGTCCTTGAGCTTTTATACTCAAATGTATACTCTTATTCATGGAAGGCATTGTTTCACTATTTTACTTAAATTCATGATGAAATATTTATTGACAATTTTGCATTTGTTTTGTGGTAGCATCTTCATGGTGAATGTTTTTTCTGGCCTCCATTTATTTTTCATGTTATTTTCTTCTCCTTTCCTTCCTTTCCCTCCCCTCCCCTCCCCTCTCTCCTTCTCTATTTCTTTCTTTTTTTTGTTGAGGATTAATTGAGGGCACAGAGAACCAGGTTACACTAATTGTACTTGTTAGGTAAAGCCCTCTTATAATTGTGTCTCGCTTCCAATAAGTGTGTCACACACCATGACCCCCTACCCCCTCCTTCCTTCCCTCTCTCCGCTCCCCCTTTACCCACCCCCCACCATGTACTAGGTCATCAATTGTCCTCATATTAGAATTGAGTACATTGGATTCTTGCTTCTCCATTCTTGTGATGCTTTACTAAGAAGAATGTGTTTCACCTCCATCCCGGTTAATACAAAAGATGTAAAGTCTCCATCTTGTTTAGTGGCTGAATAGTATTCCGTGGTATACTTATACCACAGTTTGTTAGGTTTGCAGAGATTCTGTGCTTATTCCCTGATATGTAACTTAAACGAGGTGAATCTATCCTGCACCTAATGTAATGTTATTTACATTAGGTTTGTGCTGGGGAGGGATGAGGGCCCTATTCTGGGCCATCTAGCATTTTCCACATGATCTAGAAATTTCCATGTGTAGACTGTGCTATTCCAGCCACTGGAGACAGCTGTGGGATTCCCTCTGTTTCCTGTCCTCTCTCTGTCTCCTCCTGAATGAACCTCTGCTCAGTCTCCATCACTTTTAGCAGCCTTTTCTCCTATCCTGAGGCTTGGAGATTTTAAAATTTCTTTTTAGCTTTACTTATTATGAGTACATGGTAGTTGTATTTATCTGTGGGGCACATGTGTTTTTGATGATGAATGCAAGGTTTAATGAAAATAGACTTTACACTTTTGCTTTTTTGTCCTTCTTATTTCTTGGGGATAATTCCAATAAAAGAAAAGAGAAATGATGGCTTTCATGCCCCATCATCAAATCAACTGGTTATTTTGTAACACAGAGTGTGCCTCACAATTCAGCTGACCATTCTGTGCTCTGCAGCAAAATTGCACCATGTCACAAAGCACTAAGTTCAGGAAAGGATAAAATTAGCTACAGTCCATTGGGTCTTATTGCAGTGAGAAAGTCAGCTAAATTTCCCCTACTCTTAAAAGCTGAAGAGCCACAGGTAATGTGCCAGAGTGGCACTTGATCTTAGAGTTTGGGCATTTCCTAGCACCCTTGCATCTAGATTAGACGTGACTTCAGTTAGGTGAATAGAGTATGGAAAAGCGTGGCAACTGGACAACTCAGACAGGGGTTCCATACACGTTTCACCTGGACTCTGCTCCTTACTGATGTGTAAGCTTAGCTTTGTTACTTAACCTCACAGAACTTCAGTTTTTCATCTTTTTGGGGATTTAGTGCTTAATGAATAGAGTGATTCTGAAAATTAAGGGAGAGAGGATATCTGAACATACCAACCACCATGCCTGGCCCATTGAAGTTAGTTAATTAATGTTTACGTTCTCTCCCCTTTTCTCACCGTAGATGTACTTTATGGTGATTTTTTTTTTTTTTTTTTTTTTAAGATCATCCAGGGTGGGGATAGAATAGTGACTTTAAAATTTTTGTGTTTTTTTGTTTGTTTGTTTTAAAGCAAAGGCTTTTCTTCTTTAGATTTCTTCTTTTAGAATCTTTAGATTCAGCAAGAAGGGGCCTGGCTCACAAGCTAAAATGGGGGTAATAATGGCATCTAGCTCATGGGATCAGTGGTAGGAGAAATTATGGCTCATGGTCCAAATGTGATGAATGAGACCTGCTTTCATTATCCTGATTTACCACAATCCTCGTTTACACTGCATAGCCCAGACAATTAAGGAATAAGTCTAAAATGGAGTTGGATAAAGCATCTTTTATTCCTTGGAATAATTACAAAGTCCAAATAATTGTGAATAGTTTGACTTCCACATCTTAGTTATTATTGTCAATCTCCTGCTCTACCCATCTGTGTAGCAAACTGGGAGTTGGATTGGTCTGCAAATTACTTCTCTCCTCTGTAAGCTTCCAACCGTGTGTGAGTTCACACTTACATGTAATTTACAAAATGCAAACCAAGTGTGAAGCACTATGCTATGTGCTTTACGTAACCATCTTATTTTATTACCAACAATAACCCTGGTAGGTAGAAATGATGATCTCCATTTTAGGGATGAGGAAACAAAGGTTCAAAGATATTAGGAAACTTGCTCAAGGTAATGCAGCTAGTAAGGTGCAGGATTCAAGCTGAATCCAGGGCCTGTGTTGTTTCTATGAAATTATATTATTTCTTTCTTGATATTTCCTGCCCTGAAATCTCCTTTATTTAGAAGGGTGTCCCAATGGCAAGATTGTTGGGACAGTAATAGTGTGGGCCTTTGTCCCATTTCCACGCCTCTGTTTACTCTTTGCTGCCCCCTGTTGGAGTTCTGCTGCCTCTGCAATGCCTGAGGGATGGCGCATAGCTCTTGGCTGGGAAGATGAATGGGGATTGAGTCCTGGATGGGTCCAGTTGGCTTGATTTTCTCATTCCTGAAGGTGGCAGTAGGAGCTGAACTTCATACAGTTTTTATTATGAAGATTAAATAAGAGGATATGTGCGAAAGAACTTTATAAATTACAAACAGAAAACGTTAGTTATTTGGTAAGACATAAAGCAGGCCTATGTTCCCCTGATTTCTGTGACAGGCTATCTCCTCCCCTCCTTGTCAGCTAAGGATGTTTGATCTTCTGTCTGCCAATGACAGAAGATCTGTCTGAGTTTTTCTGAGTTTTGTCTTTAACTACCTGGGGTGGGGATACTGGGAAGATATTTGAAAATTCGTAAGTGACCAATAATGTCATTTTATTTATATCCCATTATCCCTATGTGTGAATGTATCTATATATATCTGTCTATCTGTCCTCCTGCCTATCTTTCTGTGAGTTTTGCTTTATTTAAAAAGAAAACTCTAAATTAGTGAATGGCAGTATTTCAAGCAGTATTAAGAGCATTCCCTGAACTCCAAAACAGGAAATGACAACAGTCTTACTTACTTACATTCTGGCCAGTCCTAAATGACCATGTGCATTTGCATTATTTTCTGCTGTTTTTCAGTGCTGTGGGGACAAGCAGTGGGGAGATTGGAGGCCTCACTTGGCTGTGATTCTGTCGAATCAGACTGGGGATGCAGAACTGTACCAGCGTGCGATTGTCACCATGGGAGATACCCTGGGTAAGCAGATACTGGGACCCCTCCTCTCCTCTAGGGTATTCCAGGCCATCTGTAAATATCCTGTCCTCAGATTCTGTGCCGGTTCAGAGTCTATGCCCCAGGCTTTTTCCTGGAGCCTCCATGTTTTGGAGAAACTCAAGGGAAAGTCACGTCCTTCTTGCCTGTTTCCCAGAATTTTTGGTACAAGGTAATTCAGGCCAGGCCCTTGATGCGTTGTGTTCTGCTGCTATAGGAGTCTCCCTTTAGCAGCTGACTTTATACCCCTGGGTGAGGTTCCCTTGTAGTTGGAGTTAACACAGGATTCATCTTGCCTATTATTGACAGTAGCCCCTCAGTGACCAGTCAATCAGAAAGGAAATTCTGTTTTGGCCTGAATTGCCCTGGGTAACTCTGTAGTCTTTACTTTCATCATTTCTTTGTGAATGTGGTCTTATAAACACTAGGGGCTGTTGAATGTTCCAGATTAGTGGGACATTCGTGTTCTCAAATTTGGCAAAGGGGTAGAACATATAGAAATCATGGTGCTCTTAGGGAGTTTTGTGAAATGTCACTTTGTTAAACTTAAAATAGCTATGTGTGGGGTTGTGCCAAATCAGATGGGGGTCCTACAGCAGCCTGGATCAAAGGGAGCTGGTGTTTGTTGAGCCCCTCTTGGTGCCAGGCATTATGCTAGGCAGGATACTCACTTGAATTAATTCAATTTTGAGACAACCATAAATGTATGGGAGAACATTTAAAACTGGGAATAATTTGGTAATTAATGGGACTTTTATGAGCACCAGGAAAAGTCTTCTATTATATGACTTTAGCAGGGGAAGCAGTGGTGCCCTGGGAAGCCGAATTTAAGAATTGCTGGTCCCAGTGGTCTGTTTCACTTATCACCCTCAGGAAGGACTAAATTAAATAAAATAGCTACCTAGGGAGGCCAGGTGTGGTGGCTTGCGCCTGTGATCCTAGCACTCTGGGAGGCCGAAGTGGGTAGATTGCCTGCGCTTAGGAGTTCAAGAATGGCCTGAGCAAGAATGAGACCCCATCTCTACTGAAAATAGAAACACTAGCTGGGCACCATGACAGGTGCCTCAGATGGTGGGCTCAGCTATTTGGGAGGCTGAGGCAAGGGGATTGCGTTAGCCCAGGAGTTGTTTGAGGTTGCTGTGAGTAATGACAATGACACGGGACTCTATCGAGGGTGACAGAGTAAGACTCTGTCTCAAAAAAAAAAAAAAAAAAAGAAATGAAAAGAAAAAATAATAAAATAAAAAACCCACCTAGAGGAACATGAAATAGTGTTTATTGGCTAGGAGCACTATTTTGGCTGAAGAGAAATGTAATGTTGGAGGCCAGAAATACTGGTGGGACAGAGTGGAGCTTGGGGTCTGTGACTCATGCTCTGGGAAGTTCATTCCTTTATTCCCACGAGGCTTCTCCCCTCCGACCCTGGGACGACTCCTCCACCTCTCCTATCCGCCCAGACCATGGTGCCTACCAGGTGTGCCGTGACTGGCTCTGATTCTGTTCCTGCTCTTCCCCTGCAGCTGGGAAGGGGCTCGTGCAGGCAGCTCACTTCTGCTACCTCATGGCTCACCTGCCCTTCAGCTACTACTCGGTGAAGACAGACCATCTGGCCTTGCTGGGCAGCAGCCACAAGTAGGTGACCTGGAGAAAGGAAATGGGAAGGATGTTTCCCACAGGATTGTTTTAGTCCCAGCTGGGTTTTGTGGATCCATTTTTCATTTTTTTGTGTCAGTTTCAGGCCTTAGGTGGGACTGTTTTCTGTGCAGGTCTGGGCAAGAAGGAGATGCCTAGGGGACGCCATATGATCACATCGTGGGGTGGGGGCTTCAGGCCCCGGGTCCTTCCTGCTTTAGGCAATGCTGATCTGGTGCCTTTGGGTTGTAGTGTGCCCCTGTGGCCACTGGGTGGCACCTTGGCTCCACAACCAGATTGTCTCTGGAAAAAGTTGTAAGAGTGCGGGTGTGCAACCTTGCATCAGGTTCCCCCGGCCTGTTCTGAAAGCCTAGTAGGGGCAAAATTGGAAAGTGGAAGAAGCTAATGGTTTGTCCCTGGTTAGGGCCATGGCACCCCCACAATGATTTAGTACACAAGCCACTTACAGTCCCACTGGTTCCTTGTTCTCTGCTGTCTTTTCCTACAGAAAGACCTCAATAAACCCTCACAGAAGAATAAATGGACAGGCCAGTTTGCTCCCTAGTGGTCCTCCCTGTTCTGGGTCTCCCTATCCCCTCTCCTGATAATCGTTAAGATTTACTAAATTCTTCTTGTCTGTCATTTTCTTTGGCCTATTTCCTTTAACTGTTAACAAATTTACCCTGTGAAGGCTATATATTTTTAATTTTTATGAATAAGAGGAAAACCAAGGCACAGAGAGGTTGAATAACTTTTCTAACATAATATAGCTGGTGTGTGGTTGAGTTGGATCCTGAATCCAGGCATTCAGGCTGCAAAGCTTTTGCCTTTAACTCTTGCCCCAAACTGCCTACATTGTAACAACACATCCATTTCAGAGCCTTCTCTGTCAAGCCCTGGTCCCTGAGAGCACACAGCTTATCAAAGAAGCCCTTCTGTGCCCAATATCATAATAAGCATATCTGGGCGCACGTACACTTATTCTCCTATCTTTGTGTTTTGTGAGGACATTTTTGGAGATAAAGCCATAACCCCCAGGAATACCCTGCTGACTGGTTTCAAATACCATGGCGAGTCACTGAAGGCAGAGATTTCAGGACAGAGATTTCCTCACTGGCAGAATAAATCATCATTCGGATTCCTGGCTCAGTGTTACTCCTCATCCTCTGGCACAACCTCTTGTCCCAGTGCTCCCATGGAGTCCCATGGAGTATCACATGGGCTCTTCTTTTATGCTGCTTTGCACACAATGGGGGTGCCTTTCACAGGTGTGTGCCAGGCACGGGCAGGAAAGCTAGCTCTCAGCGTGTGAGAGGCAGACCCAGTGCTCCTTGGAGCAGCTTGCCCTAAGCTACTACCCCCTGGTGAGAAGGTGGGACCCCCCCCACCCCCGGCAATGTTTCCTGCAGCCTCTGTCTCCCAGCATCTATGGTGCAGCGTTCTCTTCTGTTCCTTTCCCAGCCTCAAGGAGGCAGAGGGAGGGGAGGCAAAACATTTACTCTGGAGGCCCCAAGTCTCTCTCTTTTGAAGCTGCCTCAGGGATCAGGATGGAAACTCTCCCATGAAAGGATGCAGCTGGTGTTTAGTGATCTACCAGGATTTGAATCTTGTGTCTCCCCTGCTCCCAGCCACACACCTCAATCTCTTTTATTGTTATTCCCTGGTTTTAGTCAAGAGTTTTTGAAATTTGCAACAACTGAGGCTATCCAGAGGACGGAAATCTTCGAGTACTGTCAGATGCTGGGCCGCCCCAAATCCTTCATCCCTTCTTTCCAGGTAACTGAACTCTGATGAGGCTGCCACCTTCACTGTACCAGATAGCTGTGGGGTTTGCTATTTGTTACATAGCATCTGGGGCTAAGTCATCTACTAAACTTTTCCTCATTAATTTGAGCATTGGAAAGGTTTAGCATTTCTTTTCATTTCCCTGAAAGTTCTGAATTTTATAATATGAAAGCGAAACCTTGCAGAGAGACCTTCCTGCTGGCGGCTCTCTGGTCATTCCTGACATGGGAAAGTTGTGTCTGCAGTCCTGGGCCCTGCGCCTCCCTCCCAGGGCCAGCACCCTCTGCTCTCCTCTCTTCCGCCCTCCTCCTTACCCTCCACGGCCACCTCCTCTTTCTGAGGCTCCTTCTCAGGTCTCTTATGGACTTTTATGGCCTTCTACCTCCGGAAATCCCTCCTGCTCTGTCCCTGGCCTACACCTTTCTTTTTTTCCTCTCAGGGTTTCAGCTGGGCAGGCGGCCCCCATCTCTATCCTCTC
This sequence comes from Loris lydekkerianus, assembly GCA_963574355.1. Lineage (NCBI taxonomy): Eukaryota > Metazoa > Chordata > Mammalia > Primates > Lorisidae > Loris > Loris lydekkerianus. Next base: position 36,630 of record CAUYPK010071507.1, on the reverse strand, counting down.
TTCTCAGCTTCTCTACTTGATGTCCCATTGTCACCTGAAATTCATAAAGCCTGCTGCCAACCTTGTATCATCCTCCTGTTATGTGCCCCCAGATACAGCATTATGGCTTTGTTCACGGAGGTTCCCCTCACCACTCTTAACTTGTGTGACTAAAGTGGTGGCCCTCGGTGGTGTCAGCTGTAACGAAGGGGTGATAGAGGTGCCTTGTGATGGAGCTGACATGAGATTGAGTGGGCTGGTCTCGGTAAGGCCCTAGAAGAGTGTCTGACACGGAGCACCTGCTCTCAGTGTAGATGTCATGGCAGTCACGGCGCTGGCCCCCAGCTGGACTGCAGGGCCCCCGCTGACATTTAACTCACGCTGCCCTATGCCTCCTTTCACGGGCAGGCACCTGTCTTCCTGCCTGTATTATTTTCTCTACACAGAGACCTTTTCTGCTGATTCTTTCTACCTCCTTCAGTGCAGGGTACTGAGAGTAGACACAGCAACAATAACACACACACACACACACACACACACACACACACACACACACAGCAAAAACAGATGAAACCTTGACAATGGATGACTGCCTTAGACTCGGATGACACATGTAGTGTCTTCTCTTCTTTAAGGGTTTTGTCAAAGACTCACCTTTTCAAGCCAAGCCTTACCTTATCAGCTCCTCTTAGAACTTTCTCTCCTGGCTCTTTGATCTCTTTTTCTTTCCCTTTTTTTTCATCTCCCCTGTCAGTGATTTTGGCACAGCTTTGGGCTGGCAGTAATGAGATGAACCAGCTTTATCAGTCATGTTCTGCATGCCCAACGTTGTGCTAGCACGCTTCTTGTGGTTTATTTCTAATCTCATGAGGTAGGCACGATTACCCCCCTTTTACGAAAAAGGAAACAGAAGCTTGGAGGGCTTGTATGTTATCAGCGCACGTCTCTGGCATGCAGTTTGTGCCGAGTGCTTTATGTGGATTATCTCACTTAACCTTGACAACAACCAAGAAGGTAGGTAGCATAAGTATTCCTGTACTGTAGAGAGGGGACTGAGGCACGGAGTGATGAGGGAACGAGTCCAATGTTTCACACGAATAGGGAGCTTGGATTTGAACTTGGGCCTGATACCAAAGTCCTCACGTTTGCTCTGTCACTCATGCTTCTGTGAAAGTGTACCTGTTTTTGTCAGCGCTCTCCATTGCAGTGTTTTTCAACTATTCTATCTCATAGCACACTATAGTTAAATTCCTGTAGTTAAATTAGACCTGTAGTTAAATTTCCACAGCACACTTAAATTATGTTGATAAAAAAAAAAAAGAGTAAAAAGAAGAATATACTTACTGTGCTTTGAAATTCTTTGGAAAACAATTTAATTAATGATGTTTAAAATTTTCGTGGCACACCTGAGATCCTCTCATGGCACCCCAGTGTGCCATGGCACACTGGTTGAAAATCACTGCCTCGCTGACTTTAATACCTTGAGCTGGGGTCTGTTTTGGCTTCTCTTAATATCCCTGTAGTGCCTGCCCCTGTGCCCCACAAGACGTGGGTTACCTACTAAGTAAATACTCCAGGGCATTTTCTCTGGTGACCAGGGCCCAGGAAGCCTGAACCTATGTGACTCCAATCGTTTTCTCTGTAATGCAGGAATTGCAGGCTGGATTTGGAACTGCGCCCATGCACAGATAAAATACTCCAAATGGCACAAGTCAGAGTTTGGACGTCAGAGTTAGCGGAAGCTGGCAGTCAGCTGACTTCTGACTTCCAAGAAGCCTTATCTATATTTCTCTCGTTTCCTATGCCTGCCTGGATGGACTAGTTTCTGGCCCTGTTCTCTCCACAGGTGTATAAGCTCCTTTATGCTTCCCGTCTGGCAGATTATGGCCTCGTGTCCCAGGCCTTGCATTACTGCGAAGCCATTGGCGCAGCTGTCTTGGGCCAGGGAGAGAGCAGTCACCCTGTGCTATTAGTGGAACTCATCAAGGTGAGCCTCTCAAACGGTCCTCTGCAGTCGTTTTATCTTCAATATTCAGAGAAAACCATTGTAGAGCGGCTTACACCCCACATTTCATCTTTTTGGAACATGCTGTAAAACTGAAGCCCACGGCCATCTTTGACCACGCTGCATGCCCAGGTGTGATAAGCGGAGGCTGCTGCAGGCGGGTTGGGGTGGGATCTGGGGACGACTCAAGAAATCCATTCTCGCATCGGCTTTTCTGCTACAGTAAACCTGCATGCTAGAGTGAACCATTTTATTATAAGAGCCAGGTTTAGAAAATACATTTTAGTGATTAAATGATAAGGAAATGATCCTCATTAAAATGCTTTGTTATGCATGGAATATTTTTGTGGGATACATTTAAAATAGAAAACAAAAACTTATCAACCTTTGGATCCTGGGGAATAAAACAAACAATCAAGCAAAAAGTTGTTTGTTAATTGAAGAAAAATCCATAAGCTAGAGCAGGCTGATTTTTTTTTTCACGATGACGTTTAACCTTTTATTCTGTTTTATTTTGACAATTTTCTTGATTTTTCTTCTACCCCTTGGATCTTTTGTATAAGAAAAGCCTTAGTTGTAATCAGGTGAAGGAGGTGGGAGGTAGAAAGACAGGATGAAAGAAGACATTGATGAGCCACCGCAGTTTCTTTGTGTCCATTTCTTGGCTAAAAATTTAAGTAAAACAGGCTCGGTGCCTGTAGCTCAGAGAGCAGGGCGCCGGCCACATACACTGTGGCTGCTGGGTTTGAGCCCGGCCCAGGCCTGTAGAACAGGCTGATTTTTGTTTTGCTTTAGAGCGGACCCAAGTGCTGGATTCTGTAACCTGAAAAAGCTTGTGGTGATGAATCCCCAAACCCCCAAACTTCACCGAGAGTTTGATGGTTGCAGGGAGCTCAGCAATCCAAAATGGATGATTAGGAAAGTTTGGGGACTTAAGCATGGAATAAAGCTTTGAAACACAAGGTACCATCAATGTTGCCCCGACTCTCAGGCCCACCCCAGACTTCTGGAATCAGATTTAGCATTTTAATAAGGTCCTGGGTGATTTCTACATATACCAAGTCTGCAATATGGCAGCTTTGCAGAGAAGTAAAGCTGAGCAACTCTTTCCTCTTTGTATTTTATTCAGTGTCCAACCCCAAGGTGGGTTAATTGTTTCTTCATCTTGCAATTTTGTGAAGATATCTGTTGAATGTGCTATTTCTCAGTTACTCTTTGTAACCTAATTTACAAGTGAGTTAAGAAGCTTTCTTTTTCCTTTCCTCTTATTGCCTCTCCCCCATTTCCTTTATTTCTCTGTCCATCTCTTATCTTTCCCTCTCTTCTTTCCCCTGCCTTACTTTCTGCCTCGGGCCTGTCTGGAAACCTGGCACAGTTAGCAGAGAAACTGAAGCTGTCAGATCCTCTGGTTTTAGAAAGGCGTCGTGGAGACAGAGACAGGGAGCCAGACTGGCTCGTGCAACTTCGGAAGCTGCATGAGGGGCTGCAGGTGAGTGGGGCTGGAGCCAGGGTGCCAGCGGGGTGGGCCTTTTAATTCCCTCTTCCCTCCCCTCAACACAGAACAAGTGGGTGCTGACATTAGCGAGTCCCTGGCCCCCATGCATTGCCATGATCTCTCCCATCACCCAAGAGGCACCGTCTGTGTCCTGGGAAAGGTGGGACTCTGAGCTTCCCCACTGCTGTTTATCTCCTGTGTGAAGACAGTGTCCTTGCTCGCAGGTGCCACAGTGGGGCGCCCTTCTCAATCACTCTCGACACCCTTCCCTCAGGTCCCAGAGAATATGTTTTATGACCTTCAAAGCTTCCCTGTCTCCGTTAGGAACAATGGATCACAGAGGGCCTGTGTCACTTTCATGTAATGTAGGGCAATTGCTTAAAAGACTTCTGGGCCTTTCCTTTTTGTTCTGACAATTGCAAACGCTGCTGGTTGTAATTGGAACAGTAATTGAAACGGGCCTCCACCACTTTCCTTCTTCCTGCTCTGAAGAAAAGACAAAGTGGACTTTTTATAGCACACACAGCCTTTACTCCCCCATCTGCTGCACACGCTGAGGCCTGCAGTTTCGTTCCTTCCATTGGCCCTTCCTCTGGGGGTGGGGGACGGATGGCCCTGGTCTCTGGCCAGCTCTCAGGCTCTGAGTGGAGCTGGGAGACCGCGGTAACCCCAGCCCATAAGCATTCAGCTGAGGTTCCCTCGTCACTCCTGCTGGAAGTTTCTTTCTGCCTTGATTTTTGAACACTTTTTCCTTGTTCTTGTTTTTCTTTGTGCTGCTTAAAAGAATTTCACTTTATTTTCAACAGCAAAAACCATCGGGAGACATTGCGGATCCTCATTCTGCTCATTCAGATTTTTCAAGAGCTGAAGGAACCACAACAGGTATTCAGATTAGACTAAGTATACGAGCTCAGGCTCTGATTATATGAGATAAAATAATTCATAAAAACACTGGCCGTTGCCTTCCTAGAGTGCCTTCTGGTTCTGTGTAAATCTGCTCCATAGTCTAAACACCTCTCACCTGGCTCCTGCCGGCCTCCTGTACCCCTGACACTTCCAAATTCCTGCAGCAGAGTGCTTCTGCCTCATAGCTTGGGGCTTAAATTCCTGGATGTTTATATGGTGCCTTGTATTGGTAACTAATAGTTTCACCTGTGTTTATACCGTCTCCTCAGGTGGATTACTTTCTTGAGTCTAGAGGTTGTGGTTTATTATTATCTTATGTTAGTGTTGGGGACATTAGAAGCTCTTGAGGTTTTTCTTTTTTTTGAGATAGAGTTTTGCTCTGTCACCCTGGGTGGAGTGCTGTGCAGTCATATCTCACAGCAACTTTACACTCTTGGGCTTGGGCAATTCTCTTGCCTCAGCCTCCCAAGTAGCTGGGACTATAGGTATGTGTTTTTCTATTTTTAGTAGAGTTAGAGTCTCACTCTTGGTCAGGCTGGTCTTGAACTGCTGAGCTCAGGTGATCTATCTGCCTCAGCCTCTCAGAGTGCTAGGATTATAGGCATGAGCCACTGTGCCTGGCCAGAAGATCTTGAGTTTTGAGCTATCAATTGCCATGTAACTGTGACATAGATATGTCCCAAAGTGTTTCCACGGCATCCCCGCTTCCCCTCAGGGTCCTCTCAGCGGTAGGCTGGCAGGCAGCATGATACATGTCCCATTAACTCCATGCTTTGCCTGAGTTACCCCCATGGTAGAGTCAGGGAAGGCTCTTATCTCTTCCCTTCCAGACATTTCTTGGCCCTTTGAACTTCTTCAGGATGGAGGGACAGGGCTTAGTTTCTGTCTCTGCTCTGCAGCAGGATCTGTTCAGGTGAAGGGGTGGAGCAGAGCCAGGCTGGAGTCTGTGGGTGGCAGCCTCCTCACTGCCCCGTGTCCTGGTGCCTGATGGAGCATGCCAGCTGCCCACACCGGTCCTGTGATTTGGGGCCAATCACATGTCCACATCTTAGTTTATCTTCCAGAGCACATGTGCTTTGATTTTTTAAAAAGCAAAGCCTGGTGCGGAGGAGTGGCTGACAACTGTAGTCCCAGCTACTTGGGAGGCTGGGGTGGGAACTCTAGTTGATCCCAGGAGTTCAAGGCCAGCCTGGGCAACATAGCAGGATGCTATCTCTAAAGTAAAATTAAAAAAAAAAAAAGCAAAACCATCATTTCTATAGTCTAATTTTGGTTCTTAACTAGAAGCTTTCTAAGTTTAAAATACTCAAGTCCATTAAAAACTCCTTAAAGGAAAAGAGTTTATCCCCAAATAAAGAGATGTGGTGTTATATAGGATGATAATTTCAGCTTTCTGACCCAGAAGGCTCAGAGGTCACATGGTGAGTGAGGGAATAATTCTGTAAACAGACAGTCACTCTGTTTTATGTCCTCCCATTGTGGAAGCTGTATCATGCAGCCTGTCCTTGTGTCTACTCTCCAAGGAGGGCATGAGCAGGAAAGTTTCTGGCATGATCCATCTGCAGATGCCACATTTCAGGTCTCACTCCTTTCTCTTTGCCCTGTGTCCTTAGGAAATACTTTCTACCAGGATCTTTCTGGACCTCAGGACTACTCAGAAGGCCTTTGGCAGCACTCAGCCCTGTGGCCAACCCCTGAGCACAACTGCCCAACCCAGCCTGGACCACAACAGCCCTTTCTCCTCCAGCCAGGCACCTACCCAGCAGAAGGGGGTGCAGGGCAGATGCAGACGGGGACACCGGTGCCTCTTTACTCAGTTCCTAAGACCCACCTACCAGGGACTGGTGCTGGCGTGGCAGTGACAGGGGCTCCTGGAGGAATGGTCTGGGAGGAAATGCTGCAGACACACCCAGCCCCTGGTAGGACCTGGCAGCTATGTTGGGTGCAGAGTCTGGGCAGGGAGGGAACAGGGGAGGGAGGCGAAGGGGTTGGAGCTGGTAAAGGTGTGAGTGTGGGGTGTGACATTGCCTAGGGCCTACTGCGCCAGTGTTTTGCATGCATCCCAGGGTAATTGCTCTCTTCCAGTCCAATCTACTGCTCCACTGGGATGGTGGATAAACAACAGACCCTCTTGGGATGTCATGGTTTCTTGGGTAGAGACTGCAGGGTAGAGAAATGAAGAAAGTGCCACCTGTACCTCACATGCATTGTCACCTGGGCCAAGTCTTCTTTCTGCAGTCGTCCTGCGGCCTAGAGCTTACTGTCAGGGACCCAGCAGACACCCGAGTTTCTGTCCTGGCCCTAAGTTCCTTCAGGATAAGAACCTGCTGCCGTTGGGCCACATGTGGCCTTCTGGATCCTTGAGTGAGGCCTTTTGACTGAATCCAAATTTTACAGAATAAATCCTTTTATTAAGAGGGAGAAGTAGAGAAAGATGAAGCTTTTCCTGCCTTCTTTGGTACTTAAAAAAGAACAATCTTGAAATCAGAAGGCTGTAGGTTGCTTACCCCCAAGTCCCATATATGGTAGAGACTGAGATGGAGGGAAGTTCTCGGGGCCTCGGTGCTCTGGTTCTGGGTTGCTCTGATCGCCAGGATTCCTAAGGAATGACCTTGGGAACAGAGGGTGGGCGGCCCAGCCTATCCTGGGGTGGCTGGGGCTGAGAGGAGCTGTGCATGTTGACTGTGCCTTTACCATGAACTGCTGGGGTGATGGGCTCTGAGATCCGCTACCGTCAAGGAAGCCGACCATGTGCCCCATTACCCTTCTTCACGACAGGTGGAAAAGCACAACTTCCAATTACTATTCTTGTTTGTGTTTTTTTGCTGCAGGAGAGAACACAGTGTCTCAAGAAACCTTCCAGGATCCTGAGGGTCAAAAGGTCATTTCCAAACTCCAGGTGAGAGGACAAAGCCTCTGAGTCAAAGCAGCCAAGGCCCACTCTAATGCCTCGGGCAGCTGATACCCGCTCTGATGCCTTGGGCAGCCGGTGCCCACTCTAATGCCTCGGGCAGCCGGTGCCCACTCTGATGCCTCGGGCAGCCGATACCCGCTCTGATGCCTCAGGCAGCCAATACCCACTCTGATGCCTCGGGCAGCCGGTGCCCACTCTGATGCCTCGGGCAGCCGATACCCACTCTAATGCCTCGGGCAGCCGGTGCCCGCTCTAATGCTTCTGGGGTTTGCCAGCTGCCCTGGCTTCTCCTCCGCCACGTGGCAGCTGCTCTCTCTTCCACAGTGCACCTTGTTTCTTTCTACACTGACTCCTGGGATTTGGGCAGGAAGTTATATTCTTGTTCATGCTCCATCCTGCCAAACTGCATTCCTGGGGCACAGGGAGCAGCAGCCCTAGGTTCTGTTTTGGCCAGGCAGACATCTGATGGCCTCTTCTCACTGCTGCTCCAGATGCTTGCCACACCCTGCCCCATCGGGGAAGACTTGTCATTTACCTCTTTATTTTAACTTACATCTGGCTTTATTTCAAAGAAAGGTCTATGCTGGCTGTGACAGTAGCTGCTTGTGTCTGTTCTTCTCAGCTGGGCTGTAAGGTCCTGGCAGTGACCAGGTCTCATTAGCCGTTCTACCTGGTTGCTTGTTGAAGGCGCCTTTCCCTCAACCATGACCAGTGATAGTCCCTGGCTTCAGATGTTCCCCAGACCTCCTGGTTGGAGGGTTACATCACAGAACTTTTTCAAGTAAAAACAGGACTGTAGGTCTTAAAAAACTTCTATATTTTACTATTTTTTTTTTCCTGATTAAAAATTAGTACTTGTTATAAACAAATTTAAAAATAAAGTATTATATAAAGAATCAAACATCACTCATAATCCAGCAGTCAAATTTTTCAGTTCTTTCCTTCTAATATTTTTAACACTTGCATATATGTACGTGCATATGTGTGTGTATATATATATATATATATATATATATATATACACAATACATATTTTAAAATGGTTACGACCATACATATGTGAAACTTTATTTCCTATTTGATATTTAACACCATATAGTGAGACTTTATGACATTTATAAATGTGATTTTTAGCATTGGTATGACAAGATCCATTATATGAAAGTACTACCATTCATTCACTTATTTGTGGACAAGTATTTGCTGAGCTCATACAACGTGGCGGGCAGTGTTCCAGGGGCTGGGCCACATCTGTGGGCCAGACACAGCCCTGCCTAGTGGGGCTCAGGGCCAGTGGAGGTGACTAAAAGTAAGTCGCTGTACCTGTGAGGCCTTACTGTAGGGGGTGGTCCAGGAAGGCAGCTGTGAGGAGGCCTGTGAGCGGAGATCAGGACGGAGTTTAGAAATGAACCAGGTCAATGTCCAGGAGACAAGTGTTCAGTCAGAGGGGACAGCGAGAGCACCGAGTGGGCTCATTTGGTGTGATTCGGGCAGAGCATGGGGAAGCCTGTGCTGAGAAAGTGAGGAGCAGCAGGAAGAGGGTAAGAAACAAGGTCAGAGGGGTGGCAGAGGCACGGTGACAGATGACAGAGGGCTCCAGCTTGTGCTTGACTTGGTCATTCCTACAGCGTTGAGGATTTTGAATGTGTTGCTTTCCTTATTCTCCCTCTCCCACTTCCTTAATTTTCTTCACTCATATGTAACCCACGCAGGGATTACATATAACCCACAAGGGCATCCTTGTGTGTAAGCCCTTGTCTAGGACTTGAATTTTCAGTTAGGAGAAACTCCTAGAAGGAAAGCCAGACTGCCTAGGTTTGAACCCTTGCTCTGTCGTTTACTAGCTGTATGACCACAGGCAGGTTGCTTAACTTCTCCATGCCTTAGTATTTTCATATGCAAAATGAGATGATAATAACAGTGCCCACCTCATGGGACTGTTGTAAGGATAAAACGAATCATTACACAGAAAGCATTTACATCACTGCCTGGCACATGGTAAATACTATACTCATTTAAATAAAAACATAAAGCTTTTTCTATGTTTTGCTAAAGTGTTTCCCAAAGTTTGTACCAACTATGACTTATACTTAATATGGGATACATATAATAGGCAAAATCAGAGACAGAAAAGAGGATAGAGGGGACCAGGGGCGGAGGGGAAGGAAAATGGGGGCATTAGTGTGTAATGAGTGTGGAGTCCATTGGCCAAGATGAAAAAGTTCTGGAGATTGGATAGTGATAATGGTTGTTCAGCATTGTGAACATCCTTAATGCCACTGGATTGTACACTTAAAATGGTTACAGTGGTAAACACCATGCTATGTATATTTTGACACAATAAAAAAGTTAATAGAAAGGGGGATGGGTATATCTTAACCCTTTCTGGTGCACGTGTTCACGGTGGATCTGGAGCAAGTATGTTAGAAAACAAACTCTAAGATGAGTTAGGCTTGGTATTTGCTGCAGTCTCTGTTTTGGGGGTTTTGTGGGTCTGTGTGGGGTGTTCTCTGTTTCTCTTCCTTTCCAGCAGTAGCATCCCATACCCCCTGCTCCAGGCCTTGGCATAATTCCAGAAACTTTGTGTTTCTGGAGAGATATGACAGCAGACCAAACTTCCTAAGACCAGGGGGTAACGTGGGTTTCGGCTCTTACCTTATCCTGAGACCTTCAGCGAGTCATTTTTCACGGCTACGCTTTACTTCCTCATCAGTAAAATATGATCTCCTGGGACTGTCCCACTGATTTATTGAACGGTCAGGTGTAGGAGCATATATAAATGTGTTTTGTAACCTGTCAAGGGCTATACAAATATTAGTCCTTCTTTTCTTTAATTCCAGGCACCACTGGCTTCCAGAGCACGAGCAATTTCTGAGAGTTCCACCATTTCAGTTAAGGAGGATGAGGAGGAGTTCTCCGACGAAGCTGATAAAAACCTTTCCCAAAATGTTGCACAGAGAGAAAAGCCAGAAGATGGGAAGGAGAACAGGAAGGTGGAGGGACTTTACTTCTCCTGTCCTCCCACCCCTGCCGTCCCTTCCTCCGTGGAGGAGCAGAGCTGGAGCCTGGACTCTGGCTGTCCCTCCTCCACCCCCACCAACTGTTGCCTTGATGGGTTATCTCCATCAGCAGGGACAGGCCAACCTACAGGCCTTAAAATCCCTCTTCCTCTTCCAGAGCTCAGGCTTTGGCTGGTTCAGCTGGTTTCGATCAAAGCCCACCAACCACGTATCCACCTCTGGAGATGAAGACTCATCCGACAGTCCTGACTCTGAGGTAACCCTTGCGGGAGGCATAAGGAAGCACCTCTCCTATGGGCCTGTCAGAGGAAACTGCCCAGCGCCTTGAAGTACTTGTGCGGGCATCTGCCTCCACCCAAGCCCAAGTGAAACAGAGGTTACATGGTGGGAGATGGTGGGAAATAAATTGGTCCTGTGAGGGCAAAGGCAGATTATGAAAGACATTAAGAAGTTAGGATGAAGACTTTTAACTCCAGAGGGCCACCAATGGGGAGCCAGCCTGGATTACTGAGCAGGAATACAAGCAGGTCAGTGTGAACTTGTCAGCCACCAATGTCACCAATGCTGCCTTTTTTCTCCAAAAAGGAGGAGACCCCCAGAGCATCTGCTCCCCGCCAGGCTAGCCTGAGCCTCTCGCCGACACCTGCACATGAGTCCCCTTCACTGCCAGGTGCTGGTGCCTTTCGTGGGGGCACAGGTACTGCCAGCCTCATGTCCTCCCACACTCCCAAGGCTTGGGGCGCCTTCTGGGACTCCTCTGTCCTGAGCAGAGAAAACAGCTCTGACTGTTGCTTTCCAGGTGGGGCTGAAGGTGAGGAATCTGCCAGTGGGGGAGCAGCTGCAGGCATTGAGGTGGGAGGTTCATCGCTGCCTGAGGTGAGCAGCCCTGGGCTGGGGCCCCGGCCCCATCAGCTGCCTGTGTGCATGAGGTTCAAACTCGTGGTGGGCTGGAGGAGCCGCCCTGCGTGGGGCTGACTTGCAGAGAGTTCAGAGAAAGCGCCTGCCTCAGTTTGCTCAGGCAGCTGTTACAGATACCACAGACTGGAAAGCTTAAACAACAGAAATTCATTTTCTCAGAGTTCAGGGGGCTGGAAGTCTGCAGGCAAGGTGTCGGCAGGGAGGTTTCTCCTTTCTCTCCCTGGCTCTCTCTTCTCTGTGTCTTCACACGGGCTTCCTGCTGAGTGTGTGTGTGTTCACATTTTTCTTCTTAGAGGGATATCAGTCGTGTTGTATTAGGGCCTACAGCAGGTCCTCGATTTATCTTAACGACCTCTTTAAAGACCCTCTCTCCAGAGAAAGTCACATTCTGAGGTGCTGGCTGCTAGGGCTTCAGCCTGTGAAGCACGGTTTAGTTTGTAACAGCTTCCTTTGGTGAAGTCTGGGGAGCTGCCTCTTTCCCTGTCCCCAAGGGAGTCGGTGCTCCCCAGAGGCCTTGCCAAGGGCTGTGATATGTTCTCATTTCTTGAAGCCTCGTTAGAGGTCTGTTACAGTATTTTAGGCCTCCAGACTGTGTATCACTTTTTATGACAATATTAGTATAATTTATTGTGGGTTTTCCTTTTTGCCAGTATTGCCACTCCAGACCCAGGTGTTATGTCCACCTGCACCATGGTTTTTTGTTTTGTTTTTTTTTTTGCCTGCGATTACCTGAGTTCTATCAAGAAACCCTTTCCTTGTACTTTTCTTCACTAAAGATGATGTTCAGGGATGCTGTCAACATTCTGGAATCTGGGAAATGAGCACTGATTGGATTTCCTGTTTTTTTCCATTGCAGGATGTTTCCTCTGACCTCTACTCCAGCCCTGGTGTTCTGCTTCCTCCACCTTCCTTGAAAGGGGCTGTTCCTCTTTACAACCCATCTCAGGTCCCTCAGGTAAGGAAGCCCTCAGAAGGAAGGGTTAGGAGCACAGGTCTGGGATTGAATGACCTAGATTTATAATCCTAGGTTACCACTCATTCCATTTGAGTTCATGAGCAATGTATTTAACCTAAGTCTCAGTTGCTGCATCTGTAAAATGGGGCTAGAAGTAGCTACCTCACAGATAACGAATGTGAAAGGCCTGCTACCCAGAAAGTGCTCAATAAATGTAGCTATGATTAATATTGCTCTTGACCTCTAATAGGACTTTACATGCAAGAGACACAGTTGGCGTTGGGGTCAGTGGTGTGGGGTATACTATCCCTCTCTCCTGGGGATGGGGAAATCATTGCAAACTTTGAGAGAAGTTAGGCTTGTTCTGCAGTGATCTGCCTTATCTGGACTTGACTCTGCTAATGTATCATTTGGCCACCTCTTTTTTTTTTTTGAGACAGAGTCTTACTCTGTCACCCTGGATAGAGTCCCCTGGTGTCATAGCTTACAGTGACCTCGAACTCTTGGGCTCAAAAGAATCTCTTGCCTCAGCCTCTTGTAGCTGAGACTACAGGTGCCCACTACAATGCTTGGGTAATATTTTTCTGTTTTTAGTATAGACGGGATCTCAATCTTGCTTAGGCTGGTCTCAAAATCCACCTTCTTTGGCTTCCCAGAGTGTAGGAGTACAGGCATGAGCCACTGCACCTTGCCTGGCCTTCTCAATTTATAAAATTTCTTTTCGTTATGTTTTAGAGGTAAAGCCAGATAATTAGAACAGAATCTCAGGAAGTGTTCTAGACAGAGGCTCAGGGTGCCCGGGCACCATCCATCTGCTCAGCCTGGGAGGAGTCATGTGTGGTCTGCACACCAGTGTAATGTTTCTTCCTTTCTTCCAGATGCCCATGGCCACTAGCCAGAGTCGGCCAAATCGCCTCACTCAGCGCCGCTATCCAACCCAGCCATGCTGACAATGACCACATGTCCCAGGCTCATCTTCCAGGCGTGCAACTTTTATGTCACTCTGCTTTTCTCACTCTTCCAGCGCCTCTGCCATATGTGTGCCCTGAAGAGGTTTGCACTACCCTGTTACCTCCACCGGGCACTCAGAAGGCAAGGAGGTAGGGTCTCTCAAGACACAACAGAAGAATGATGGGGATTATTTCATCAGATGGAAAAATCTGGACTTAATAGCAGAGTGGAATTGAGCAGAGTGACATGGTGGCAGCACTTACAGTGGTCACATGAGATCCTTAGAGAAGTGAGGGGAACAGTTCCACAGCTGGACTCAACAATGATCCCCCTGGTCTCTGTAGCGGGAAATTAGTGTGGGGGGGAGTCAGGGCTCAGAAAAATATTCCAGACCAACTGTTAATGCCTCCCTGGCTTAATTACGACCCCTACATGGCTCTATTTAGCAAAGTTTTTATACTAAAATTTGATGCTCATTGCCCTTCAAAATCCCCTCCTCAATGACATTTCAGCAGTGTTCCTCTTGGTCCCAGTTTTGTGCACATTTTCTATGTGGTTCAGATTAATTATATTTCTCTCACTTTCTTAGCTGGTCCTATTTTTTTTTTTTACATTCTGGCATGTGGCTATCAAGTTAGATTGCTGTAGGCATCATATTGTCATGGTAACTACTGAACCTAATGATGCAGATGGAAGGAACATCAGTATAATAAATGATGGAGAACATTTCCTAAAAATTCATCCCTGCCATAGGAGGGGAGGGATGAGTGCCTGATATTGTTAATACCTCCCTTCCTACCTCGGGCTTTTGCAAATTGATGTTCAGAGGGTCACTGGAGCCAGAGGGAGGGGGATGCATCTTGGAAATTTCCATTTCTCTTTTCAAATCCAAAATAGGAATGCTGTTTATAAGATCTGCTGAAAATTGCTCCTCATGCAGAACATTTTTTGTATGTGTAACTGTACATACAGGTTTAGTACTTTAATGTTTTGCCGTTCTGATGTTGATAGTGATTAAACCAGATAATTTTATAGCAAATACTTGACTCTGGCTGATTCTTGTAGGGCGAGTAAGGAATACATTGATGGTCTCTTCCCTGAAGTCTTTCTGGTAATGGTTTTATTATGCGATCAGGTGTGAATAGCTGGGAAGAGCCCTTTGTTAATGAAGAATCTAGGCACTGATCCTCTTAACATCCAAGGAAAATGTTATTATTTTTCCAATTTGAAAAATATGGACAAAAATATCTCTGGTGCAAATCAGTCACTTCATAAACTAAATGCTGCACATTTTGTTTCCTAAAAAGTTTTTTTCACCTCATAGATTCAAGTTGAAAGTATATGCTTAAGTGTTTTGTACCTACAAGGCCCTCGGTAAATGCTGTTCCCCTTCCTTGCTTGACAGGTGGCTGCTGCTTGGGTTCAGTTTGCTGATGTCCAGGGGAGGTACTAGGGCTTTAGCTGTGAGTTTTGAAGGAGTTAGACCACCCTGACTTGAATCCTGGCTTATCCATAATTGGCCTCATTACCTAAGTCTCCTGTACTTCCGTTTTCTCATCTAGAAAGTGAGGATGATAATCATAATAGTACCTACCGTACTGGAATTTATCGTAAGGCTGCTGCCTGCCTTTCTGTCCTGGGTTTGAACTGTGTGTTTGAACCACTCCTATTTGGATTTCCTTCTGCCTCTGCCACCCCTGAGACAGAAAGACCAACATCTTCCATGTTTTCCTCCTCCTCAGCCTGCTCATCATGAAGATGGCAAGGATGAAGGCCTTCACGATGATTCACTTTCACTTAATGAATAGTAAATATACTTTCTCTTGCTTATGATTTCTTGAACGTTTTCTTTTCTCTAGCACAGCAGTTCTCAACCTGTGGGTTGCGACCCCTTTGTAACAATGAAAGTGCATCGTGGCATTAGGAAGGTTGAGAACCACTGCTAGCATATTTTATTATAAGAAGAGTATATATGATATACATCAATGTATAGCATACAAACTATGCATGAATCTACTGTTTATGTTGTCGATAAGATTTTCTGTTAAAATTAAGCTATTAGTAATTATGTTTTGGGGGAGTCAAAAGTTCTATGTGAATTTTTGAGTGCCCACAGGTAGGTGCCCCTAACCCCCTATTGTTACTTTGACTTTTTATTTTGTCTACCATTTTGAACTATGGATTTTAAATCATTTTTATTTATTTTGGATTAATATGGGGATACATCTGATCAGGTTACATTGTTTAGGTTTGTAAGGTAAAGTTTGAGCTGAATTTGTGATCTTCATCCAGGAAGTGTGCTGTATTCCCACAACATTGCACCTGTTAGGTGGGAACTTACCAAGCCCCTCCCACTTCCTAGATTGAATTGTGTTTTTCTATCATATGTGGATGTTGTTATTAATCTACAAGTTTCAACTTAGTATTGAGTACATGGGATGCTTGATTTTCCATTAAAAGATGTTTTATATCTTTTGTTACAACTTGGATGGATTTTTCATTCTTGATATACATTCATAATAGAAATAATAATTTGAAAGTACTTTTTATATGTGTCCTTATTGCTAAGCCAGTTTCTCTTCCTGTATCCATCCCCTCTATTCCCAATTCTAGGCCATGGGGCTAAGCATCCCTGGGAACAATGACATAGAGGAAGTCCTATCCTATAAAAAGAGGCACTTTACAGCAGGAAAGTGAGGACTAAAGAAGATGCCTGTGTCCTTACTTCCTCTTCCTGAAGTGTCCTCACTTCCTCCTCTTCTTCATGGAAAACTGGTGGCTGCTACAGTGCTCCAGGAAGCAAGCACTGAACTTAGTCACTTCCCACAGCAGTGAATAAAGGAAAAGTCAGGGGGTTTTAGGCATTAGAAAGAGAGGAGATTCATGGTTGCTTATGCTAATTCATGATGGGAAATTTTTATTCTGGCAGAGTCAGAATGTGTCTAGTAATCTGTGCATGCTTGGTGATAAGGTGTCCTGTTTCTCATTGGCCAGGAATGCAGGAGAAAGTGGAAGGTCCAGGAAGGGTGGGAGAAAGTGTGGTCACTGAAAGTCTATCAGTCTTGTCTGGGTAAGGTGGTGGTGGTATAAGGGTTGCGGTCATTTTACATAAACCAGTAATGGTGAAACAAAGCAAGTGCCATTATACAGGAAACCATTTTTTGCCTCCTTTTATAAGGTAGAAGCTTGAGGAATAGAGAAAGCTGTTACAGACATTGCTAGGAAAAAGAGTCCATTGAGCTAGTGACTGTTCCTTTTTTCCATAGCCCTCAGGAGGCTGTAAGACTGGAGGAAAAGCTTGCTTTGGGGCTAGTGTGCGCGTGTGGGTGTGAGGGTGAGTGCGCTGGCATTGGCTGCACCACCCTGCCCAGCTCCCTGCCAGCTTCCTTAGCCCCCGCCTGCTGGAGCCACCCTCCTGCGGGACCAACACCCTCATCCTGGCCAGGCTCAGACTATGGTGCAGTCCCACTAGCTCCCCTGCCACCCTCTCCTGTGAGACTGGCTGTGGGGAGGGATCATGGATACTTGTCTGCTGGCTTCTGGTTCCCACACAAGTAAGCCTGCTTTGAATGGAGGAGGACATTGATACCCGCAAAATCAACAACAATTTCCCGTGCGACCACAGCTATGTGACCGAAGTCTTTAGACTTGGGTCAGAGACAAGATGGCTGACTGAAGCCAGCTTTTCACAGAGGCTCCTGTCCAGAAAGAGAGTTAAAGGACAGAAATTTAGCAAGTAACTTGGTGGATTAGAGCTGCACCAAGAGAGAAGGTTGAAGAATGCACATCAAGCCCGCTGATGCGAGCTGCGACCTGAAGGATACAAACAAAAGGTACACAATCCATCACCAAGCAGACAGGAGTCCCCTCCCCCATGAGAATGGCTTGGAGTGCCCCACAAACAAATGACCAGAGTTCAAAGGTCCTACAACTACACTCCACAGGAGAGATCCTCTAAAAACTGGACCTACCTCCCTTACTAGGGTGCTATGGCATTCTCCTGCCATGCATAAAACTGTGTAAAACTGTATATATTCTCTACCTGCAGTTCTGAGTTCCAAGCACTCCTCTCCACTCTCACTTTGAGGTCTGGAGGCCTGTCCCCCAGGAGTCCAGATTCTTGGGTGATTTTGTTTGCTTGTTTTTATGAGACTGAGTCTCACTCTGTGCCCTGGGTAGAGTGCATTGGTGTCATAGATCACAGCAACCTCAAATTCCTTGCCTCAAGTCATCCTCTTGCTTTAGCCTATCAAGTAGCTGTGACTACAGGCGCATACTACAATGACCAGCTAGTTTTTTCTGTTTTCAGTAGAGATGGGGTCTCACACTTGCTCAGGCTGCTCTTGAATTCCTGAACTCAAGCAATCCATCTGCCTTGGCCTCCCAGAGTGCTAGGACTACAGGCATGACCCACCAGGACCAGATCCACAATTACTCTTCACTCCCAAGAGAGGCAGCCTCTCCATGAAGCACCTTCCAATGTGGCTGATATTGGGAGGACATCCATAAAGTGCCACTTACCAGAATAGAGTGTAACAGATCCTATGTTAATATACCCCAACTTTTGGCTAGAAAATTTTAGCTTATTTTTATATTTCCCAAAATTGGGCTCTTAGAAATAAAAGGCTTTGGCTTTTAAAACTTGTCTCTGAGTTTTAATAGCCCATTTTGGAATGTAAAAGATAATCACTGACTGGTTTTCATTGTTCTTTTGTTCTATAGTCATGATTTGGGATCATGACGGAATCTCATTGTCATGGAGTAGAAATAACTTGAGCTTTGAGCTTTGAAATTTCATCCCAACTTTTTTGAGTATTTGCATAAATATCCAGGAATTAAGAACAAATCAGAGCCTTACAGTCATGACTTCTTTATGTGATTTTTCAGCCTCTGCTTTTTGCAAACAACAGCAAAGCAACCCCAAGCCCACAGATGGCATTAGTCATCCTGATGATGTATATCAATGAAAAGTCATCATCTCGAGTTATGATCCAGCCTCATTTGCTTTTTCAACAGGTATGGTACTGACAAATTGCAGATACACTGTGATTTCCTAAATCAAATTAATTTTTAAACACATTGGAGCTGCTTGACATTTAAAGGTAATTAATGTTAAACCCCTAAAATAAAGAATTATTTGCAAAGGAAATAACCATTCCCAATTTATCACTTTGTAGAAACTGACTTTGTCGTCATGGGGAAAACATCATAGTAAGAAGGAGCAGACTTTCAGCTCCCACTCACGTTTCCTGCTAGTGAAACTGCTGAGTAAGTTAATTGATTCTCTCAGTGCCCCAAACATCTCAGCTAAAAACCTGGGATTTGTTCATTCAACAAACATTTAATTAGAACTTCCTATGAGATATATAAGTGAGTTGAAAGTCCTATATCTCAAAAAGCTCACAGACAAATTGGGAGACTAATAAGTGACTTGGTACAACCCAGAGTAGTGATTGCCCAGGTGCTATTAGTGTGACTCAGTGGCTCCTGACTCTGCCTGCCAGAGAATCTGTCAGTGGGAAGATTCTGGAGAAGGTAACTTTATCAATGAAAAAATCATGGCCTTGAGAGATTAATCAATTTTCCTAAATTCTCCTAATTAAAGTTCTGATTTCCAGGCTGATGGGCTTTCCCTCTGACTATCGGAACATAATTTTAGATGTAAAGCCTTTTCATTACATTGAGGGTGCATTAATAAAAACATCAATAATAATAACTAAGATTGTGTACCAGGCATTTTTGTAAGAATTTACATATGTTTATTCATTGAATTCTCTTAATGGCCCAATGAAGTAGATATTTTGAAGAAGCTAAGGCTCAGAGTTTAAATAACTTGTTCAAAATTACACAGCTGATGATGGAGCTGGGTAGCATCATGGTATCTGCTTTACAAATGTTGTCTTCTTTAATCCTAAAAACAATTCAAAGAGGAGGCTTTATTAGACTCACATTATATAGATCAGTAAATAGAGGCACAGAAAATTTAAGATACAACCCTCAAATCACACACAGTACGTGGAGCACCTGGGATTTGAACCCACAGAGTCTGGCCTGTACTCTTACCTCTTGCTGATGTGGTTTAAGGTAAGTGTTACCTGTACTGAAATCCCAAGCAGGACCACTAAATTTTATTTCTAGTCTCATGCTGTCTAAGCTAGGGTGATTCTCTGCGCCTCTCTTTCTCATGTGCAACAGAGGAACATTACTTAATAGTTCAAGTGTTTATGTGAATGTCTATTTTTTCCCACTAGACATGTGACTGCTCAGGGCCACAGGTGAAAATTACAACTTATTCATCTTTGTGTTTGCAGCGCCTTGCATAGTGTCTACACCTAATAAAGCCTCAATTTTCAAAATAGACTTGAATGAATAATTTCTCATCACGAGAATCTCACAACTGTTTGCAAGAAAATGTCCACAAATTCAATGTGGTTAGAGACTGTCCTAGGCAGTCATCTTATTAGATTTTGATCCTTCTCTGCATCATTAAAAGTTGATACAGATCAGATAGTAAGTGCTCAAACAAAATCTGTGAAAGAATGAATGTTTATCAAGGGAGGCAATAGCTAAAAATGAGAGGATCACCGCAGCTTCTGAGAAACTGTCCTCAAGAGAGGTGATGGAGGTCTTGGGAAGAGGGCGTCCAGCGTTCCTTCTGGAGATCCCCAGGCTGGTGGCAGCTGATGGAAGGGAAGCGGCCTGCTTGAGGTCAAGGCCAGTGATTTCCTGCATTTACAGTTCCTCATTTGACCCTCAGGGGTGCTTATTTCTGGAAGAAGCATTTTTTGGTTTTAAAAGGTACTTCACCCCTTTACAACCTGTGTAATCGCTATTGAATACTTTGCCCTGGTAGTGGCTTAATTAGGTCGAATTTTATAGCAGGGCCTTTCACTTAATGCTGCATTTGCAATTCTAAGGTCCCCTCCTCTAGGCACTGCCAGGAAACACTTTCTAGAGGTGGGGACAGCCAGGCCCTGATAAGCCCATCTAGGGACTCTTCTAGGAGGTGGGGTGGGGATGGGGTCCAGGGAGATGTGTGTACCAGGAGAATTATCCAAATGTTTCTAAGAAAATCCTGCCTTTCACTTACCCTGCTCCATGCATTGCTTAGATAATTACAGGAGTCAAGGCTCTCATTTAGTTAAATTATATAGTTTTGCTCTTTGTGTGTTAAAACAAAAAAAACACCTTTCCACTCTCTGCCTTTTGTGAAACAAAACACGCCCCTAGAGTTACACCTTTCCTCTCCTTGACATGCCACCCCAATAATGAGAAATACGCCATCTGCCAAGAAAACAAACATAATATAAAAATTACACAAATATATAATCTCTAACCCAGAAGGAAGGGAGAAGCTGCCACTTGGTACCAAACAGAAAACAGTTTAATATTTATCCAGCAGAGAAGTTCCCCCAGTAGGCTGTAATTCCTCTGCGGGGTGGGGCGGGGCGGTCAAGGGAAGGTCAGTGAAGAAATCACCTCCACAGGCCCCGTCTAATAGGTACCTGGTGGAAATCAATCCAGGGAGCTCGCTGCTGTCCAGTCTCAGGGCACACTCTTGAGGTACATCAATCTGTCGCTGGAAAGGAGAGGGCTGGGGGGAGAAGGAAGGTAATTGGATTGAGCTTCAGTGGGACTTTTCCTCCAGCTGGAAGTGTCGCTGGAGGAATACGAAGCAGAGCCATCCCTGCGGTAAGGTGAGTTGGGGCTTTTGCTCTGGGAGTTGGGCAGTGGTGCCTGAGAGGTTTAACAATCTGCTCTGGCTGTAGGCTGTAACATTTCAGATAAACCTCTTTTCTAAGTCCTGGGCTGGCCTCAGATTAGGATAAAACTTTACTTGCCATGCCTGGGAAATGCCCTTTCCATGGCCTCAGTCAACTCAGGGCTTGCACTTATTTATATATGGCCAGGATCTAATTTCTTAATCAAATGCTGTGTCAGTGAGTAGATCTTTAGCTGTTAGAGACCGTGCGATGCACAGATGCTAGTCAATCATCTGCTTTATTGATAGATTGGAATGTTAAAACAACGATGCCAGTCGACATGACAGTTCTTCCTAAGAAAGAGGCAGTTTACAGAGCTGTGTAAAACAGAAGTGTCCTTAAACTGTGGCTGGGGAGACATGATATGGCAAAATGTCTACCAATAAAGTGGAACATTATAGCAAATTACCCAGTTTATACATGCAGGCAAAGCTTCCTTTCTTATGCCATGTTGGAGAGTCAATAAAGCTTGCAAATGTGATGGGAGCCACTATTTCTGCCTCTGTGCTGCTGTTTATCAGCAGCTTTTAAACACATTTTCACATATTAATGAGGTGGCATAGCAGTTCCAGAATTAGAACAGGGGGATGTATCATTGTCTGCCTTATCTGAAGTTATGCCTGCTGTCACTGTCATTACCAGGGTACATCGAAAGATGAACATTTGGTGGGTGCAGCACGTGTGCTCTGCCCTGCCCCCACCTTCCCCAGTCCCCAAACTCCCTCATCTCTGATCACACCTGGACGGGCTCTGGCATTGTTCGAGATGGGTCTTGCTGCAACCTTGTCTCCTTGTTTCATGATATGTGTGTCAGTAGGGCTCAAAAGTTCATTTTTGCTTCCCCTTTCCAGTACAGGAACTGTGTTACCTATATTCAGCAGGCACCTTGTAAATGCTGAATGAATGATCCAGTCGCTGGGTAGATGGGTGGAAGTGTTCCCTCCAAGACTGCCCTCTGCAGGCGCACTCTACCTGGCACTGTGGCTTCAAGGAACAAAATCTGTACCTGGCATGGCTTTCCTTGAATTTGTGTAAATAGGAAAAATGGCAAATGGGATCTTGCAAACTAAGACCTGAGAGAGCACTTAAGAAGCAGGGAGTTTCCAAAGGCAGGTCTGTAATTGGTGCCAGAACATTCCAAAGTTTTCACCAGTCTGCAATGAGATGAAGAAAATAAGGACAATGTGGTGAATCCTTTACCAAGCTAAAGGTATTCTCTGATAGAATATTGAATTAGTTGCTGGGTGCGGTGGCTCACACCTGTAATCCCAGCACTCTGGGAGGCTGAGGAGGGTGGGTGGTCTGAGCTCATGAGTTTGAGACTAGCCTGAGCAAGAGCGAGACCCCTCCATCTCTTAAAAAATAGCCAGGCATTGTGGCAGGCACCTGTAGTTCCAGCTACTTGGGAGGCTGAGACAAGAGGATCACTTGAGCCCAGGAGTTTGAGGTTGCTGTGTGCTGTGGCGCCATGGCGCTCTACTACTAAAGGTGACAGAATGAGACTGGCTCAAAAAAAAAAAAAAAAAAAGAAAAAAGAAAAAAAGGATACTGAATTAGGTCCTTTTGCTTTATTTGGCATTAAAATGCCCTCTTTAAAAATAAAATGATGGTAATAGTAGATGATAGCCTTTTCTTTTTTTCCTCAAATGCTTTTATTTGGTAAAATAATAAATTCCTAAATTCTTGTGGAATTCTGAATCTCCCACATTTTTGGGGGAGGGAGTAATATGAGGAGAGAATGTTTATTGGACAGTGAAATCCCAAAGTCTGGAACCACTGATTTAACTCATCTCTGTCCTTATGAAAAAAGTTCACTGAATTTGGCCTTAAGTGAGACGCTGGGCTACTTAGAAGAATTAGGTTATTTCAGAAAACGAGAAGCTTCACGTCTCATGCAAGTTCATTTCCATGTTGTCTCTTCAGAGCAGGGGCCCAGGCTGGTCACAGGTGTGTTGTAATGTCATAAGTAAGAGACAGAGGAGTTCTTAAATCCAGGTCAGTGACAATAACAGAGCACAGGCCCAGTTACCAACGTCCAGCGAGCTGACTTCAGCTGCCGGTGTAGCTGCTGCTGTGTCCTTAGAACGCGTAAGTGCTCTGACTATGAAATACACAGCGCCTTTCTGAGCGACCAGAATTCTTGTTGGTGGGGAGGTGGGGGAAGGAATGTGCATGGACACACCACCTCCATCACATCTCCTGTCTCTTACAACTCCCCAGCTCTGCTGTCTGTGCTCCCCAGAGTAGCCCTTGGTTTTTACATCGTCTTCTGTTCTCTATTTATTACTCTCAAGTTTTATTTCTCCCAAAGAATAGAAACACTCCATTTGAATCCTGTTATTAATTGATAAACTTTTTTTTTTTTCTTAAACTCAATCTTTTCTGGAGGCTGTTGGCCCATAAATGTCCTACATACATTGGAAAGATCTGAGATTCCATCAGCCTTGCTCTGCGACTGATGAATGACAAGTTTATGAATGAAGGCCCAGTGTCACAGCACCTGGGTCCCTGTTGCCAGGAGAGAGTAAGGGGACTGATGGGTCTCACTGGGAGAAGTGTCATAGGCAGTAAGTGCCTAATGATGCTAATGCTCTTTGAGAACATAAACGTGAAGCATTATCTTATGGTTACTGCTAATTTTCATTTTTAATTTTTTTTTTCTTGAAGAGGAGAGGCAGAAGGATTATTTAAAGAAATAGTGCATAGAGGACTATGGTTTGTTGTTAATTCACGATTGACTTTGATCGGGAGGCATCAGCAGTGGGCACACGTCTTAAAAGTCCTGGAGGTAATTATTTCTACTTCAGGGCATGAAGTCTGCTTTCTCCTCCTTCCACTGGGGAAAAAAGGAAAGAAAAAGCTGGAAAAGCTAATGCTCTTAAAAAATAAGATGATTTCTCTGTGTCAGGTTTGAAAATAGTGTTTCCTGAAGCTACTGGTACAAAAAGAGGCCAAGCTGAGTAGAAAAGAACTGGCCCACGGCTGGCCTCAGCCTTTGACATCTTGCCATGGAAGAAGCCGGAAGCAGCAGGGCTGCAATGATTTTTCATTAAAGCCTCTGTTGTTTATTAGACATTTAAAAGGATTCTTGAAGATCCAGTAGGCCTCGTCTGTTGCCTTTTCTACCTGTGATGGATGTTGTTGGTTCCTGAGCTGCATTAACTCCCTCCTGTTGCTGTAACAAGTTATCACAAGTGTAGTGATTTAAAAAAAGATAAATTCATGACCTCACACTTCTGGAGGCCAGAAGTCTGAACTGAGTCTTGGGGAGCCAAAATGCAGGTTTCTGCAGGTCTTGTTCCTACTGGGTTGCAGGAGAGAATCTGTTCCTAGCCTGTTCCACTTTCTGATGGCTCTTGGCCCTGTCACTCCAGCCTTTGATTCTGTTGTCACATTGCCTTCTCTACTGAATCTCCCTCTGCTCCCCTCTTCTAAGGAGACTTTTTATTGCATTGGATGCACCTGGATTATCCTGAATACTCCCCCATCTCAAGATCCTTATTTAATCACATCTATAAAGTCCTTTTTGCCATGTAAGGCAGCATTCATAGGCCCCAGGGATGGGACTAGATCTTCTCCCCAGGCAATATGTCTTCCTCACTGCTTCTTTCCTGACAGCATCCTGATTTTATTCAGGTGTCCCAAGGTACTGGTTTCAGGGGATAATGGTCCTTCCCAGCCCTGGGGTAAATCTTGAGTAAGCAAGGTCATCACAGCTATTCCATCCCTTCATCAGGTACTGGTTAGGAATGGGCTTGGGGCTCAACTCTGCCAATGGTACAGAAGGAGAATTTGCTCTGTGATTTCTGTCAAGGCTTCTCTCACCCTTAACATGGTACCCAGGAAGGGGATGTCCTCTCTTAAGCACTCTTTGGATAACGAGGATTGTCAGTTGAGGATGTAATGCTTCAGGCTGCTGTAGCTGTCTTGTGTCCACGAAGGGTCAGGTATGAGAACAAAACCCAATTTGCTAAGGGTGTCTGAATGGAAAGATGGAAAAAATCTGGGTCCTTGATGCAACATTGAACTGCTGAATTAACCATCCATGGAAATTTCTTCTCTATGCCTGTTGTGTAGACAAAGAACCTCATTCATGTTCTAGTCCCTTTGAATTGGGTCCTCTGTGACTTGAAGCTGCCAGACACCATTGGAGACCCACTGTGCTTTTCATGATGGATGTGAATATGTTGGCTCAAGCTCTGACCTGGCTGTGGACCTCATCGATGACCATCTTGGATCACATCACATAAAAACTTCTTTAGTGTTCTCTGATGGTGTCTCTAACTCTAGAAACTTGACTTCTTGATTCAGACATTACACAGAAGCACAAAGTGTCACTTCTGTGCTTATTCACCCTGAAAATTTATTGAGCACTTACTATATGCCAGGTAATGCACTAGTAATTGAGACAACATCTGTGAGTAAAAAAGACAAAGTCTTTGCTCTCACAGAGCTTACATTCTAGTGGAAGGAGACAGGTGCTCAACAAAAATGTATTAGGTGGTTGTAAATATTATAAAGAAAAATAAAGCAAGAGAGTGTTTGTTGCAGGAGTTGCATTTTTACATGGGGAAGCAGGGAATGGCCTCTCTAACAAGGAGGTGATTGAGCAGAGACATGGCTGGGGTGACAGGGTGAGCCCTGCAGGTATCTGGGAGAAACAAACCAGGCTAAGGCAGTAGCAAGTGTAAAGGTCCTGAGGCAGAGCATGAGTGGTATGTGAGTGAGAGTGAAGAGGCTGGCGTGCAGGGGAGGTACAGGAGGAGAGGGTAGCAGGAGGGAAGCTCAGTGAGGGTGGCAGGAACAGGTCATGGAAGGCTTAGAGGCCAATGTGAAGACTTTGGCCATTACTCTGAGTTGGAGACTACTGAAGGTTGTGAGCAAGGGAGTGACTGACATGCTTTGACTTACATTTTTCAAGAATCACTCTGGCTTCTGGGTGGAGATTGGACTTTAGGAGAGAGACTGGAGGCTCTTGTAATAATCCATCGATAGACTGGGGTGGTGGACCAAAGTGGTGGCCATCGGCATGGTGATGAGAAGTAGCTGGGCTCTGGATGTATTTTCAGGGTAAATCTATTAGAATTTACCGAGGCATTGGCTGTGGATGTAAGAGAAAGAAAGGAGTCAAACCTGACTCAAACATCAGAAAGATGAAGAAAACTCCAGGAAAAGCAGACTCAGGGAGACAACTGACAGCTTGGTTTGGACACATTAGCTTTGAGATGTGTGTAACAACACATAGGACATGCCAAGCCCGTGAAGCTGGATTCACTAGTCCAGCAATCAAGGGAGAGGCAGGGGAAAGTCTTCAGGAAATAAATACTCAAAATGTCTGCTTACTTGTTAAAGGACAGAGGACAAGTCATTTAATACGACATGTGCAGTCATCTACGGGCTGGTTTCAGCCTCATCTCTCATTGACTCTCTTCTGTACCCAGTGCTGTCATTGTTGGTATTCTTTGTAACCTCGTGACTTCTCTTGATCATAGTCTCTCCTCGTGGGTTCACTTGATCTGGGATTCCTTTCCCTCCCTTGCCACCTCTTGCTCATCCCTCAAGACCTGTGAAACCTCATTCGATTTCTTAAGTTGAAACCATCACAGCCTCTCCATGTGTTCCTGGGGCATGGACTACCTTCTATCTGATACTTGTGTATGAGACTTTATCTCCACTAGATTGTAAGTTCCTTGAAGACAGGCAAGGACCTTGGTTCCTTGATCCTGTATGTCCAAGATATAGGCAGGGTGGGAACTTAAAACTCAGAATCCTGTCAGTCACAGCTCACCACTTCTGGTTTCGAGGGAGAAATGCATAAAGACAAGGTCAGACACTAGCATATTATTTATTCCTGCAGGGTGTTGCTAAAAATGTCACAAGGGACCCATAGCTTGGGCCAGCTGGCTTCAAGCTGTGTGAGTCACAGCACCGTTTTGTGTCCCGAGAAGCTCCAAGACTACTACAAACTGGCTTCCTGTGCCCTCTTTACTGAGGCCCATCCCTGGGACTTAATCACTGATGATGAGAAAGGTGAAGACAGCTGCATCTAACAGGGAGGCACCGGGAGATGGGGGTTGGTAGGAAGCGGAGGGCTTATTTACCACACTCTAACCAAATACGAGGAAACAACCAGAAATGAAGTCACGGACTAAATAAGGCAGGGACAGACCAGATCAGGGATGCAAGAGAATTTCACTTCTTGCTCATTGCACAGAACATCCTGCCCAGCTTTATGGCCCAGTATTTCCCTAAGCCATGACGTCAGCGCACCTCCTGCTTGGGGATGAGTCGCAATGAGGCGCGTCCTGACTCATGCCACCAGATGGCGCTGCTCCTGCATCTAGTCTTGACTGCTAGCAGGTGCTGAGCATGTTTTCACTGGATTTACTGAAGTGGATAAATCCTCAGGAACTTGCATATATTTCTAGCGGAAAAATTGAGGAGTTACTCTGTGTCAATGGCAGGAAGTGAGATAAACATTTGAGAGCCTTTCCCTGGAATTCTAACATGAGACATGTATAGCACAGTGCATAAGAGTGAGAGTTCCAAAGTTGTGTGATCTTGGATAAGTTAATTTCCCAGGGCCTCAGTTTCCTCATCCATGGAAATGGGAGTAATGATATTTCTTAACTTGTAGAATTTTTTTTTTGCATTGATTAAATGAGTTAATACTTGTAAATAGCTATAATAGTTCTAAGGACATAGTGAACACTGGTAAGTCCTACCTATTTTATGAAAGTGAGATAGCGATAGGATGGCAGAGAGCAGCTATGTCAGAGGACATTGCTAGATCTTTGTGTCCAAGATGGTTTCAAATTCAGAAGGAAGAAACACAAAGATTTTATCATATTATTGGCTTCCTTCACCTGAGTATTTTTTTCTGCCTTGCAACTCATATCCTGTAGAATAAATGACCTTTCCCTTTTTTTCGTTGTGGTTTTATAGCTTTACTTGATGTGTCTTACAATATGACAATCACCAGTTAGTTCTCATCCACGTTGACTATACATTTTTGGAAGTGGTAATAGGTACATAGGTAACCAAAGTCTAGAGTAGTGGTTCTCAACCTTCCTAATACCGCAACCCTTTAATACAGTTCCTCATATTGTGGTGACCCCCAATCATAAAATTATTTTCATTGCTACTTCATAACTGTAATTTTGCTACTGTTATGAATCATAATGTAAATATCTGATATGTGGGATGGTCTTAGGCGGCCCCTACCCCACAAGTTGAGAGCCACTGGTCTAGAGCTTGTTTGGTGAATCCTCATCCTTGTTGCCTTTTCTTGACAATAGATATGGGACATTCCTTAGTCCTTTGGCCAAGACAACTTTGTTGAGCCTGCCCCATCCCCCCAATACACGTATCTGGAGTCCCCATTGCCTTCATGGCAAATTTTCGGATCTCTTTGAGTGCCTGAGGGCCATTTCTTGAAGCCCACTCCATGGATGTGCTTGTGAATGCTGATGGTATATACTTGGGTCACCACCTCGTTGATGGCCCTTCTTCTCACCACCTTTTTTTTTTTTTTTGTGGGAGGCATTCTTCCAGGCTCAAATTGGAAAGCTAAATGACTCTTCTTATCCAAAGGGGAACTCTTACTGCAGCAGGTTATGGGGCTGTTATTTAGGCAGCTGCTTTTTGGCATGATCTCAAGTGAAACATTTGAGCTAGCTCTTCCCTCAGACTTAGAAGTCACATGGCTACTGTGACCTTCTGTAGTCCTAAGATCCTCAGCTGGAATTTCTGGCTTCTGTCACATCAAGTGGGTAGTTTGGGACCTAAGGACATGGCAGTTAGCAACGATGGTTGTTGGAAGGTTGCCAAGGCCTAAAAACATTCTCACAGGTTATGTGCATATGTGTTAGTGTGTCTGTCTGTGTGTGTGTGTGGTCTCTCCAGATGGGTAAAAAGGGTCTTCTAGGAATCTTGAAGCAGTATTTTCTTTCCAAGTTGCCTGGCTTTGGCTGTTCAGAATTTCATTCCTGTGTTGGCAGTTTGAGGTTCTTTGCCATGCAGCCTTCTGCTCTTTTCCCAGTCTTATTTGGGTTGACCAATTAGAACTCTGACTTGGGAATTCTGCATGATGGTGTCCTTTAACTCTTTATTTACCCCTTTCAGCTGAACTTCTCCCACTTCCCCATCTCCCCCATTTCTGTCATCTCTAAGAAGTGAAAACTCTTCATCCTAAGAAGCAGTTGGTATAGGCTGAAGGACTCCTGGGTATATAAAGATTTTGGTTTTGTTACCTGATTGATTCAACTTCTTTCCCCCCAGTTTCCCAGTGCCAACAACTGTCTTTTTCTGAATTCCAAAAAGAGAATTTGTTTGGGGATTAGGGGGAAAAATTGTGCTTAAAGGCGTCTCTTCTTTGAGTCCTGTTTTGTTGAATCGGTTATAATCTTTTATTTCCCAAGATAAATTTTAATAAGAATATTAACTAAGCAAATATTTACTGAATCTATATTCAGTTTTAGACATTGAAGAAGAATACGAAATATACTATATCCCTAGCTCGTGACATATGCAAAAGTGAATGCAAGTGTGATTGTAATACCCAGCAGTGTAGCCCCACAAAAATGATACAATCTGATTGTTTTGAGAGGAGAGAGAATTCACTTCTGAGTGAACAGTGTTGAGGGTTGGTGAGAGCTTCCTGGAAGAGGTGGCATTTCAGTTGTGGCTTGAAGGATAAATCTTTTTGCAGCTTATCTGACGTGTTTTTTTCCCCCTGAGAATCCAAACTCTCAAAGGTCCCCAAGTAACACCTCAGACTCCTGCACACGCTGACTTTTGCTCTTTGCGAGCAACACGGGCACAAGCTTCCTGAATGGAATTAAGTGTGTTGGTTATTTATTTGCATGACTGCATCTGTGACTGGCTTCTCTTGGGTGTCACTGCTCTAGACCCTCTGGTTATGCCACACATGCCTACAGACTCCTGCACGTTTCCAACTGGTGATAGCAACTGTTCTGAGCAGGGCACTGGGTTTGTACTTCATCTTGATTGGCATCTTTTGCTGAAATATACTAGGGTTAGAATTGACCCAATGCTCTGGACACCTGGCTTCCTTTCCCTCTGTCACTAATAAGACCCCAGGTGAGTCACTTCCCTTTGTATCTTTCCTGTGCATCTCAGTTTCTGCTTCGTAAAATGAGAAGATTGGTAAGAAGAGATGGAAGACCCGCTCTGTCCCGATCCTGGAGGTTCTTTGATGTGGTGAGCACAGACATCCCCCCCCCCATGCTTCTGTGGATGGGCGTGGGAGCATTGCGGACCCCTGTGGGGCAGTGAGGGTCCTGCTGGACTGGGATGTGCTGACCGAGCTTCAGCTGGAGTGTGACACCCTGGCCTGCCTTGCAGACCCTGTCTCTTCTCCTGCCTTTCTCTTAGCTTTTAACTTCATTAAGCGTCTCCTTCTCTTAAACGTGAACATTTTGAGTAAATCCCACCACTTTTCAGGGGGGAAATGAGGGTGAGATGTTCTGATCTGAAGCCCATATATGGAGCCCGCAATAAACGTTGACTGAGTGGAAGGACTGCTAGCTCTGCTTTGCTCCAGGACAGTGATTTCCAACCAGGGCCCTGAGGAACACTGGTGTGTGGTGAGAGGCGCTTAGGCGTGTGGAGAAAATTTTTAAAGACCATTAATTAAATTACTTTCAAAAGACGTTCAAAGCACAGTAAGTATATTCTTTATTTTACTCTTTTTTTGATCAACATAATTTAACTATAGGTTCAAGGGTGACATGAGATAAAAAAGGTTGAAAATACTGCTCTGGAATGTGCATTCTAAATGGAAGCAGAAATTAGTTTTTGGTGGGGAAAAGGGGGCAAAAATCTTGTTCTTTTTATTTCTAAAGCACTTATATATCTGCATATATAAAATACATAACATGTTACAATTTCATGGTGATTAGAAAAAGAAAAAAGTCTATAAAGGCTGCTTTAAGGGGGACCATAGCAAAAGAAAAATTGAGAAAGTAGAACTCCATGAGTTCCGTTCAGCTGGCCATAAAGAAAGGTCTTGCTCTTTTCCTCACAGGGAAGAAATAATTCTGATGCTACTGAGATGTGTAAAGGCTCATTCCCCCTTCCAAGTGCACTTGCTGATTTAAGGTCTTCCCAGGCTATTGTTGCTCATCATCCCTGGGGCCCTTTGGGATGGACTTGGAGGCCGTCTGCAGGGTCTATGCCATCTTTTGAGAAGAGGCAGTTTAGCATGAAGCAGACCTGGGTTCCATTTTCAGCTTCTCTGCTGGCCCGTGCTTTGGGGTGTGTTGGTAACTTCTTTGAAACTCAATTTCATCATCTGCAAGACAGAGACAAGTAGCACCTACCTTCTCATGTAAAAATTAAAACGAGATCATAGATGCATGCTATGTGGTGCACAGAAGGTATGTAGTCAGTGGAAATTGTTTTTGTGCTTATACTAAGATTTATTTTTTTTTCTCCCCTGTCTTCTCCCTGTCCTCCCCTCCTCTCTTCACTCCCCCCCCATATCAGAGGGGGGTGAATGCCTGAACTGTTTCAGTGAGTCCTTTTTGGGTTACAGATTAACATCAGCTAGGACTTGAGCATCGTTGCCAAATCCTGAACTCTGTCTGCTGACACATGGGCCACATGGGCCACAGGGAGGGACTTTTCTCAGTGCTAGGTGATGCTAATTACCATCTGATCTGAAGCCAGAGTTGCTTTCTTTTGTTTAATAATTGATATCTTCTCTGAGAACACTGAGCTAAAGTTTAAAATTACAGAAAGCAATGATTGATCTAAATGCCAACAAAGCTAAACTGCAGTAAAATCACCCAGACCCCCTTTGTGGGCTGCCACTCCTTCATGACCCAAAACACCAGGTGGCATTTGAGGGACTGTGCACAGGAGGTGGGAGGAGAGTTAAGCTCAGGAGATGTTAGGTCTCAGTCAAGCCTCCCTCTGCGGGTGTCACCAGCTCCTGTGGGCTGAGGAACATTGTGGGGCTTCTGGAAATGAGCCCGTATAGCACCATGCCCTTGCTGATGACAGCTCACCTCACTGTTCACTTATTCTTTCATCAGGTATTTACTGAATAGTTACAACATGCCAGGTGCTTGGCTGTGTAGTCACAAAGCTGGAGGTTGCTACTCTTCTGCTGCAGAAAATACACATTGATAGCCAGTTGTCTCTTTCCTCCCGCTCCCCAGTCACGCTCCCCAAGTAGCAGCAGAGTAACAAGGCCCTCCAGTAGTTTTCCTCCTTTCTGGCATTTTGGAAGGGTGGGAGTTGGGGAGGGTGAGAGAATAAAACTGGAGTAATAGGAATAACCATTTAGAGCAATTCCAATGTGGCAGGCGCTGTGCATATTAATGTGAGCTAACATTTCATTTAATTGGTATATACAGGAGGTAGAGGTTTGTGATGTGTGTGTAGACAGAAACACATCTAGAATTTTCAGGAGTGTCCTTTCTGATCAGGTTGAGAAACTCAGGTTCAGGTTCACTCTACAGACACACCTTAGTTAACTAAGGTCTGTTACTACTTTGATCATGCTTTGACTTCATGGAATAACGCATACCACAAGCTCATCTTTGCGCTGTCTGTTCCCTCTCACTGGCAGTCCCTTCCTGCTATAGCTGCCAAGCTTTCTCACCTCTTTGGGCTTCCTGCAAATATCCCCTGTGCAGGCAACTCAGCCCTTACAGCTGAGCATCCCCAGCTCCCTAAGCACTCAGAACAGGTGAGCAATACATATGTTTCTGTTGGATGACTTAATGACCTAGTGCTATTAGGAAGAAACGACTCCATGTAGCCCGAGGAGCGGGTGGGCCCTTCTACCATGGGAGGATTAGAGAAAGTACCATTCATTATTCAATTTATTGATTTATTAGGTATTTGTTGTGCGACCAAATTGTGCCTGGCACAGCACTGGCCTTTGGGGTAACAAATATGAGGCCTGGCTCTTGCTTTCAGAGAACTCAGTCTGCTGAGGAAAATGATGTATAACTAATGCTGACAGTAATAACAGTGGACGCTCATGTCTAACAGGTGCACTCCTCACCAGGGCTGCTCTAAGCACGTTTATGTATGAACTCTTTAAATTCTCACAACAAAACGAGGGATTACTCTTATGTCCATTTTGCAGATGAAGAAAGAGAGGCACAGAAGCAGAGATAGGTCACTCCCCTGTGATTCTGCCCTTTTCTGAGCTTTCTGGCTTAGGATAATACCATTGGAGGAGGGTTCCTCATGGGAGAGCAGCTTCTGTTTTAACTGGGCACTGCATTCCTGGTGGGGAGGGAAGGTGGCTGCTTGAGAGGCCCGTTTGCAATCACAGAGCTCCTGCCCCCAGCCCACTGACTGGCTCTTTTATTTGCCTTAGACTCCTCCCTGTCCTCCCTCGGGGGCCTTGCTACTCCTGACCTGGCTCGGTCAGGCTCAGCAGATGCGCTCCTTCCGGCCCACAGGGCTCTTTGGCAGGTCCCCCTGCCTTCTCTAGCAGGCAGGATGGCTGCACCTAGACACCCACATTCTCCTCGCTGTGCTCTTAAAGCTGAGATCGCAGACACCTGGTTTTCAGTCTTGCTGTCTCAGTGAGAGGGGAGAGATTGAGTATCACAAAAAAAAAAAAAAAAAAAAAAGAAAGAAAGAGAAAATTTAACACCTTTAATTCTCTCACTCTGTCTACTCATCCCTTTTTCCCTCTGTCCCTTCTGGGTCTTGGGTGACCACCCTTTGTGTCCCCAAATTCTAGGTCACTTGTCTTCCTCACCTAATGATGTGCTGCAGAAAACAAGCTTTCATTACTTGCAAAAGCACGACAGGAATATGAATATTAATAACTCCCACGGGTTCCCTGCAAACATCCATCACCATGGCTTAGAAGGCTTGCTCTGACTTGCTTGGCATGAGGGTAACTGCTCAGCAGAACAATAATAAAACATTCACAGACCCAGCTTGAGCTGAGCTCTTCTTGGGGCTTTGAACTTCAGTGCTCCTGCAGGGCTGAGGTGGTAATGTGCTCTCTTCCACCTGGGTTCCCATAGGACGATGTATGACCTTAGTTGGGGACAGGATCTGGCAGGTGTGCAGGGACCCAGTGGAGTTGGAGTACCTACTTCTCTTTATCAGAAAGAAAGTTCTCCTTGGTGATCAGATGCATGAGATCTAGGCCAGGTCCTATCGGTGTGATGCTGGAATCCAAAGCTGGAGAGCTGGGCCAACACAGAATCATAGAACTTCAGTGCTCAGAGATCATTATTTTGGGTAAATTGAGGCAAAAAAGGAAAGAATAGTATTAGCAATTCAGCAGCAGAGCCAGGACTAGAGAATCTGAAAATGTTGTTTAACTTGGAAAATCCCAAGGCAAGGGACATTAGGACAATGTAGCCCTTGCCCTTTATTCAGGGTTTCCATTGAATTCTGCTGACATGTTCTTTAGTAAAAGTTATTTTCTCTTGGAAAGCTCTCATCATACAACATTTTCTCCCCCTCTGGGTTTCAGGAGCTCATAGGGTTGACCCAGGCTGTGATAGAGGTTGGGAGGCTTATAGAATTTCCATTTCTGGCAATACTGCTCGAATAGGAAATGCTCCCAATACCTGAAGAGCCTTCTTGGCAGGGCTGCAGAATGAAGAGAATACAAGAGGATTCTAATTCCTGGGATTGAGGCATGTGACATCCCTACCCCTTGGAATCTTTGCTCCAGGAACATCTTGTGATTTTGGTGGTTTGAACACTTGGTTTGAGCATGATGGCCTGGGTCTCCCAGCTGAGAAGCCATTGTTGAAATTTATTTTAATGTTCAAAGTGCATGCTTTTTCTGTTTTTTTCTTTTCTTTTTTTCCTATTTAGGATTCTATTTTTTTTTATTAACATTAAATCATAGCTGTGTACATTAATGCGATCATGGGGCACCATACACTGGTTTTATAGACACTTTGACACATTTTCATCACACTGGTTAACATAGCCTTCCTGGCATTTTCTTAGTTATTGTGTTAAGACAATTATATTGTACATTTACTAAGTTTCACATGTACCCTTGTAAGATGCACCACAGGTGTAATCCCACCAAACACCCTCCCTCTGCCCATCCTCCCCCCTCCCTCTCCTCCCTTTCCCCCTTCCTTCTATTCTTAGGTTATAACTGGATTATAGCTTTCATGTGAAAGCCATAAATTAGTTTCATAGTAGGGCTGAGGACATTGGATACTTCTTCTTCCATTCTTGAGATACTTTACTAAGAAGAATATGTTCCAGCTCCATCCATCTAAACATGAAAGAGGTAAAGTCTCCATCTTTCTTTAAGGCTGCATAATATTCCATGGTGTACATATACCACAATTTATTAATCCATTCGTGGATTGATGGGCACTTGGGCTTTTTCCATGAATTAGCAATTGTGAATTGGGCTGCAATAAACATTCTGGTACAAATATCTTTGTTATAATGTGATTTTTGGTCTTCTGGGTATATACCTAGTAGAGAAGTTATAGGATTGAATGGAAGGTGTATTTTTAGATCTCTAAGTGTTCTCCAAACATCTTTTCAAAAGGAATGTATTAATTTGCATTCCCACCAAAAGTGTAGAAGTGTTCTTTTTCTCCACATCCACACCATCATTTCTGGTCTTGGGATTTTGTGATATAGGCTAACCTTACTGGAGTTAGATGGTATCTCAAGGGAGTTTTAATTTGCATTTCTATGATGATTAAAGATGATGAGCATTTTTTTATATGTCTGTAGGCCATGTGCCTGTCTTCTTCAGAGAAGTTTCTCTTCAAGTCCCTTGCCCAACCTGTGATGAGATCGCTTATTCTTTTCTTGCTTATACGTTTGAGTTCTCTGTGGATTCTGGTTATTAAACCTTTGTTGGAGACGTAACCTGCAAATATCTTCTCCCATTCTGAAGGCTGTCTGCTTGCTTTACTTACTGTGTTCTTGGCTGTGCAGAAGCTTTTTAGTTTGATAAGTTTCCAGTAGTGTATTTTTGAAGCTGCTTCAATTGCCCAGGGGGTCCTCCTCATACTCACCCAGACTGATTTCTTCAAGGGTTTTCTCTGCACTCTCTTGTAGTATTTTTATAGTTTCATATCTTAAGTTTAAATCTTTAATCTAGTGAGAGTCTATCTTAGTTAATGGTGAAAGGTTTGGGTCCAGTTTCAGTCTTCTGCAGGTTGCCAGCCAGTTCACCCAGCACCATTTGTTAAATAGGGAACCTTTTCCCCACTGAATGTTTTTCATTGGTTTGTCAAAGATCAAATAACAGTAAGTAGCTGTATTAATCTGTTGGTTCTCTATTCTGTTCCAGACATCTACCTGTCTGTTTTTGTGCCAGTACCATGCTGTTTTGATCACTATCGATTTATAGTATAGTCTGAGGTCTGGTAGCATGATTCCTTCTGCTTTGTTTTTATTTCTGAGTAATATCTTGGCTATTTGAGGTTTTTTTCTGATTCCATATAAACAAAGCATTGTTTTTTCAAGATCTTTAAAGTGCGACAGTGGAGCTTTAATAGATATTGCATTAAAATTGTATATTGCTTTGGGTAATATGGACATTTTAGCAATGTTGATTCTTCCCAGCTATGAGCATGGTGTGTTTTTCCATTTGTTAACATTTTCAGCTATTTCTTTTCTTAGAGTTTCATAGTTCTCTTTATCCTATTTAGGATTCTAAACAAACAACATTCACATCTTTAGCTCACAAACATTGAATAAAAAATCTTTTGGATTTTCTAGA
>CAUYPK010071503.1:0-16639 GCA_963574355.1 Loris lydekkerianus | reverse complement strand
TAATTCCAGCTCCTTGAGAAGGTAAGAGAAGAGGATTGCTTAAGCCCAAGGGTTTGAGGCTGCTATTGTTACCGGAATTTTGTCTTCTCTCCTGGATGGCTGACCAAATATGATACCGGAATTTCAGGTCCTTGGTCTGGGTGATTGAATTGACGGACCACAGGATCAGTGGTAAGTCAAAAAACCAAACCTCCTGGCAGAGAGAACCCAGGAGGGGGATAAGCTCTCCTGCTCTGTCTTCGGGATCTGACTTGGGCTCTCTGCTCAGGGGTTTATATAGTGGCAGGGGGGTTGTTTTATTAGGGCTTGGGTCTTGTCAGTTACAGCCAACTGTCCAATGAACTCTTAGGCCTTGGAAACTGACAGGAAATCCACCAGTCAGAAGTCCACTTGGAGAAGAAAGCAAGGAGCCATCCATGAAACTGTCAGAAGTCCACTGTGGAGGAGACAGCAAGGCACCAGTGTCTCCCGGGCAGGTGTCCAGCCCTTCCAGCAAGCTGGTTCCTCCATCTGCCGGAGCATCAGCACCTCCAGGGCTAAGGCAACAGGTCATGGTGCTGCCTTGTCCTGCATCAATACATTTACAATTTAATTTTTGCTGCATGAACACATGCATTTTTTTGCATTTAGATTAAGAAACAGCATTACTAAATAGTACACCAGAAGTTTCCTTTCATGCTCATCCCAGTGGCTTCTCCCACCAGAATAATGACTGCTATCACTTCTGACCCCGTGGATTATAGATTTGCTTACTTGAACTTTATATAAATGGAGCCATATTGTGTTCCTTTTGAGTCTGGCTTCTTTCTGTCAGTAGTATGTTTGTGATCCTCACCTATGTTGTTGTATCTAGTTGTGTTGTGCTCATCCTCATTGCTGAATATGTTCTGTTGGATGGACATATACCAGTTTACCTGCTCTTTTCATTGTTGAACATTTAGGTGACAGCTGCTTCTTGGTTCGAGTCATTATTTATTGTAATGTGAAACACATATTAAACTAGTGTTTTTTTTTTTTTAGCTATTACTGCGTGGGAACAGGCTGAAGTCATACATCATTAGTTTATGTTGTACTTATTGAATAAATTACAAAGCATGATCCTGTCAAAACGAAATTTGTAAGTTAAGAAAATGTAATAGATGGGTTAGAAAGTTAGACTAGCTGCTAGTAGTAATTAATATAGCATTCAGTATTCAACATATTCAATTTCTTAAGTATATTAACTGTCTGAAGTAATAAGCAAAATGTTCCCAGGTACTAAATCATTCCTATAATATATTAAGTTAGATTTTTAAGGGTGGCGCCTGTGGTTCAAAGGAGTAGGACGCCGGCCCCATATGCCGGAGATGGCGGGTTCGAACCCAGCCCTGGCCAAAAACTGAAAAAAAAAAAAAAAAAAAAAAAAAGATTTTTAAGCACAGTGACCTTACATTCATTGTACCGTTAAAATACTATTTATGAATTTGTAAGATTTCAGCCTAAAATTGCAAGTCTAAATCCATTACTCAGTTATACTTTTTAAAATTGAGTTACAAATTAGTCATTCTTATAGGCCTGATTCTCCAGAATATATAAGGATCAGTTTTTATGTAGTTTTCATAAAATAAAAACATTGACATCTACCTTTGATTCTCTTAAGTATTTGTATATTTAATCTGAATCTTTTGGTAGTTGAAATATTCTTACTCATTAAAGGATAGTGCTACCTACCATTCCAGTAACTGCAGTTACTTTTGATGGGAGTTTTGCCTTCTGGGTAGGACTTGGAGCTATAGGTATCATCCGGTCACTTATTAAGAAAACTATTGTATGACTGCATGTAACATTTGGTCTTGCTGGCATGTTTGAAGTGCTAACCACAGTTTTGGCCCAAGGTGCTGACTAGGTTCTTGTCATTGACCTCACTGGGACTCTCCAACTTCTATTTATAGTTGCTGTGTAGTAGACCTCATACCATCAAGTGGGGGAAAGTTTGGGGATCCTAGAACTGAGTTACCTAATTACATTGACAGAAGTTTGCAACTCCCACTCAGATTGATAACCTGCTTGGATTTTGCATTTTTTCTAAAAGTAGTCAAACTTTACAGGAATCCAGCATCAGAGATATTAGAATGACACCCACTTGAATTCTCTCATGACTTTAGTTAACACATTCTACTGCGCAGATATTTTGCTCTCATCTCAAATGTTATAAGTTAGCACTATCCACTAGAGCAGCGGTTCTCAACTTTTGCATCATGACCCCTTTGGGAGTTGAACAACCCTTTCACACCTAAGACCATCCTGCATATCAGATATTTACATTATGATTCATAACAGTAGCAAAATTACAGTTATGAAGTAGCAATGAAGATAATTTTATGGTTGGGGTCACCACAACATGAGGAACTGTGTTAAAGGGTCGCGGTTTTAGGAAGATTGAGAACCACTGCACTGGAGCTTTCTGTGATAGGAATGTTCAGTAACCTGCTCTGTCCAATGTGGTAGCCACTAACCATGTGTGACTAAGGATCTGAATTTTAAATTCTGTTTAATTTTAGTTTAAATTTAAATTTAAAATAAACTTAAATTTAGTTTAAATTTAAATTTAAATAGGCACATATGGCTAGTGATACCATATTGGACAGTACAGCTATAGATCGAAACCTCTATCTCTTTTGTCTTTTCCAAATGAATTTACTTTTCTTGGTTTTCTCATATTTCTTAGTGTTAATCCTAGTTCCATAGTCACATCCTTCAGTTCTTTTTTTTTATTATTAAATCATAGCTGTGTACATTAATGTGATCATGGGGCACCATACACTGGTTTTTTTTTTTATACACTGGTTTTATAGACTGTTTGACACATTTTCATCACACAGTTAACATAGCATCCTTCAGTTCTTATCTTGAACTTATTTTAAGATTGAACTTTCTTTTGAATCAATTTATTTAAATTAATAACTAATTCTGCAGTCACTTTGCTGCTGTTTTACACATTTGTGTTATCTGATTCAGTTCCTAATCTGTGAGATGGATGGTTCTGACATAAGGTGACACGTTTGTCAGAGCCATCCATCTCACAGATTAGGAACTGCAGATCATAGACATTTGCTAGGAAATACAGTAGTCATTTTCTGGCTAGTGAGTGGTAGAACTTAGATTTCAATCTAGATGTTTTTTCCCTTGATATTATACTGATATTACCGTGCCCTATTTGTTTTTCCTTCATAATC
Organism: Loris lydekkerianus; assembly: GCA_963574355.1. Taxonomy (NCBI): domain Eukaryota; kingdom Metazoa; phylum Chordata; class Mammalia; order Primates; family Lorisidae; genus Loris; species Loris lydekkerianus. The sequence goes on along the minus strand of CAUYPK010071503.1, from coordinate 13,424 downwards.
TTTCATATCCCATTTGTGCATTAGCATTTTTTTGTCACTTGTGTTCTAGATGCTTGGGCTACATCATTGAATAAAATGGACAAAAATCTTTACCCTCAGGGTAGCTTACATTCTATTGATTTAAATGGGTAATTAACTAAACATAACAAATTACCCAAATATACCTAAATTATTAGGTATATTTAGAAGGTGATGAGTGCTGATGAGAAGAAAAAAAGCAGAGAAATAAGAAATAAGAAAATAAGGAGGTATGGGACGGCGCCTGTGGCTCAAGGAGTAGGGTGCCGGCCCCATATACTGAAGGTGCGGGTTCAAAACCAGCCCCGGCCAAAAACTACAAAAAAAAAAAAAAACGGAGGTAGGGTTCAAATTTTAATTGCTTCTGAGAAGGTGATATTTGAACAATCATTTGAAGGAATCACAGTGTTTAGCTATGTGGGTACCTAGGCAAATTGAATAGTCCTGATTTCTTATAAATATCACTTTATGCGTTGGGGGAAGAAGAAGAACCCAAAGCAGTAAGAGCATCAGTAATTTCTTGAAGTGTACTGTAAGCTGATTGTCAGTATCACTTACAGGGTGGTCATCGTTTTCCTATTTCTCATTTGAAACTCTTTTCTGTAACTTAGGAGTTGTGTCTCACTATTAATCTCTAAATGGTATGTGGCCTTGGTGATCACACATGTTGGAATTGAATAAACATTTTCTTGTGCTGAATGCAAGTTACTTGATAAATTATTTATGTTTTTATGCTCAATAAGACTTACAAGATGTATAAACCAGGAATTCTATAACAGATCAACTTCCTTAAACTTTGCATAAAATTATCTCCGTATAGTACTCATTCCGTCTTTATACAAAGTCTTTTAGAAGATTTGGGTTTAGAAATGTGCTACCTCCTCTGTCATTTAACCAAATTTTCACTTCCTGTTATCCTCTTTCCCCAGACTCCTACATCATGAGTCCAAACTTCACCCTCTTGCTGCCCATTATTTTGTTATGAAATTCTTAACAGATCACCCTCTCCTATAGTTCAGTGGATGAAGGTTTTTCATTTTTGTTTTCTTTCTCTCAGTTCTGATCTCCTGATTTTGGCAAGGTTTGGGTAAGAGCAACTTGATTTAAATCATTTACAGTAAGGCTTTGTATCCCTTTGTGGTTATTCAGTAGCTGAGGCTTCATTCTTAACTTTTCCTTATTTCTTAAAGTAGTACCCAAGTGTGGTCTGTGGATGACTCTCATCAAAACTTTCTGGGGGTGCTTGTTCAAAATATAAATTCTGAGACCTCACTGCCAGCGATCCTAAGGTTTAGGGTGGCATTGGAACTCTACTTTTAAATAGACTCATTTATACTCACAAGAACCTTAAGAATCTGTGTCATTGTAATTAGGTCCTGAATTTAATATTTTTTCTCTCCTCCAAACTTCATGGAGTTCATTTTTTTTTCTAGTGAGTTTTCCAAAAACAAAGGCAACAACCCTAAATACCTGTCACTTAAAATAGAAGGAGCTACAGCTGATTACTATTATTAAGGGACAAAAACCCTCATTGTGATAAAAAACACAGTGTACATCAAGCAAGTATGGATTTCAGTCTTGGCTTTTTTTAGGGTCTTTCCAGGGATATTGGTGATCTGTTCCAAAGGCACAGTTGGGAGAGGAAACTCAGGATTGGTTTCTGTACCCAAATGACATACTAATATTTGGAGATTTTCATGTTTTCTTTGCTTTCAGTTTTATAGTTTCTGCAGAAATGCAAGGGTATTCCAGAAATGGCCTTTGGTCATTTAAAGCTTGGTCAGTATAATAAGCTTATGATACAATTCCTTTTCTAATTATTTGGAAGCAGGGAGAACACGGTGAAAGTTAATTGGCATTTTCCTAGTTTGTGATAGAGGAAGTCTAGAATTGGTTGCCAAAATTGCCACATCAGTTAGATTACAAATGGACAAAGAAGGGAACAAATCATGAAATATTGAAGTGTCATCCAAGGAACACAAGTGGTTAAGTGATATATACATCCTTGTTTCTTTGTCTTTTGCTGTGACAACTCCCTGATGCTTATTTGGATTGTTTTCCTCATTACATAGACTAACACGAGAGGATAAAAGTTAATATGGTTGTTCTTTTCCAGGACTTCAGAATGGGAGGTGTCAAGTTTTTGCATGAGAACGTGTGTGTGTGTGTGTGTGTGTGTGAGTATACACTCATCTGCCTTAGCAGAAAATATTTGTAACATACACTGCTGTAGTATCATATAAATGCCTAATAATCTGTATTTCCATTTTCAGAAACATCATTCAGACAATCAAGAATTTCTAATTGGTGGAATATGGTGTAGTTAGTGTGTAAGAGAGGTGGGGGGGAGGGGGCAAGGCACCTCAAGGGCTTGAAGTGAGTAGTGACTGCCAGAGTATTCTACCAGTATACAAGGCTGGCCTTGCCTTACTTGCCTTTCTACCCTACCCCACCCTCCCTGCTTTTGTGCCCATCTATGGATTTGTTTTCTTTTATACTTGTAGATTGGTTTTTCTTTCATTCATTTATTTATAGCAGATATAATAGGAGTTGAACTTTGGATCACTATTTTTGAACCTTGAATTCAAGTTTTTAAGTTTCTTTACAGTGCTAGTTTCTTGCAAACCATAGAAAGCTGATTATAGGTAGTTATATATTTGGTTTGCTGAATGTTTGAAGCTGACTCACTTGTAATTCTATCATTTAAAAAAACTTTTAGTGATTGCTAAGAAGACCAACAATGGATTTTATAATAAACCATCATGGAATTCCTTCATCTGTATGAGAGAAAAAATTGTTGCCTTGGAACAGAGAGAAACGACCAAGATTCAAGGGCCAAGCAGCATGTTTTGCCTTAGATTTCAGAGAATTGTGGTAGTTCATGGTCCGTAATTGTCAGTGTGAGGTTTCTCTTAGTTTTATTTTTCTCCATTTCCAGTTTCTAATCCCATCTGCCACTTCCATGGGCACCCGTGACTGTTCTTGAATATAGGTGTGTGTTCTATAAAATATGCAGTGTTTAGTGTGTGTATTTTTTTTTTTTGAGACAGAGTCTCACTGTGTTGCCCACGGTAGAGTGCCGTGACGTCACAGCTCACGGCAACCTCGAACTCTTGGGCTTCAGTGATTCTCTTGCCTCAGCCTCCCAAGTAGCTGGAACTATAGGCGCCTGCCACAGTGCCTGGCTATTTTTTTGTTGCAGTTGTTTAGCTGGCCTGGGCTGGGTTTGAACCTGCCACCCTCAGTGTATGTGGCTGGCTCCGTAACCACTGTGCAACCGGTGCCCAGCCTAGTGTGTGTATTTTGTAAGTGCCATTATGCTGTGGACCTTATTGTTTCTTTGTGTTTGCCACTGTTTGAAAAATTTCTTCATGTTTCTATATGTTTATCTTTCTACCTCAGTGTTTCTGATTGCTACATAGTACTTCATGGAATGCATTTTCCACTTGTCCACTTTCCAGTGGCTACTGGCTACTCTTACAAACAGTGCTTCAGTGAGTATATAAAGCATGTTTCCTTATAGAACTGTGTATGAATTTCTCTGCAGTATATACCTGGGAGTTGTATAATGGGCCTTAGAATTGGCATTACCTATGAAAGCTTAGTATATGATTGCTCTGGCAATGGCTTTCTAGTAGTGTATGTGTATTCATCTTCCTTCATACTCTTATTAACAATTGTTTGTGTTTTAAAATCTCATATTTAAGCCATTTTACATTATCACTAGCAAAAATTAGTTGAAAGAATTTGTAATGGGGATATTGAGGAAAGACTGAAATTCTTTTTTTTTTTGCAGTTTTTGGCCAGGGTAGGGTTTGAACCCGCCACCTCTGGTATATGAGGCTGGCACCCTACTCACCGAGCCACAGGCGCCACTCCGAAAGACTGAAATTCTTGTTCAAGTTTAAAGGGTTACCTGATAATGTTCAAGTTTTCCAAGAAAGCCTACTCTCTGCAGGGCAGGGTTTATTTATTGACTCATCTAGAAAATCAATCTTGTCAGAGTCCTTGTGTCAATTATATTTAGTTAGTCAGACTTACATTAGCTACCCTCACCAATAACCAAAATTAAGTAGACTAATTTGTAATGAAAAATAAAATTGCTGAGCCTTTTGGCCATCTTCTTTGTCCTGTTTTTGTCTGCAGGAAATCAAAGTATAATCAGATGAAGGTAGCTTCAGGGCAAGAGGAAATATACTATGATTCAGATGTTTAATGGTGTTAAGCTATCAAGGCCTAATAACTTTCATTTATTTTAAGTCAAATGTAGCAATCTTGGAATCATGAGATGTATAGCAGTGTTCATTTTTCTATTTTTTTTTGTAAGGAATTTAAATTATTATACTTATAACTAAGATGTTTACCTTTTTGAAAAGAAACTGCACTGTCAGATTGAGTCAGTATGCAATTACAAAGTTTTACAGTTTACCTGTTGAGATTTTTAGAAATAGTTTTATAGATAGGACTTGTAGGCTAGATGTGAACATGATTTTTTAAAATTCTTTTATTAAATCATAGCTGTGTACATTGATATGATCATGGGGCATCATACACTAGCTTCACAGACCGTTTGACACATTTTCATTACAATGGTTAACATAGCCTTCCTGGCATTTTTTTTTAAATTTATTTTTATTAAATCATAGCTGTGCACATCAATATGATCATGGGGCATCATACACTAGTTTCATAAACCGTTAGACACATTTTGAAACTTAGTAAATGTAGAACGTAAATGTCTTGGCACTACAACTAAAAAAACGCCAGAAAGGCCATGTAGACCGGTGTGATGAAAATGTGGCATTTTCTTAGTTATTGTGCCAAGACATTTACATTCCATATTTACTAAGTTTCGCATATATCCTTGTAAGATGCACCGCAGGTGTATCTGAGAAGCAACTTCTAAACACTAGGACTTCGTTTGTCCACCGCAGAAGGGAAGGGGGACTGTTAGTGTGATTAGGTCTATTTGGGCTTCCTTGGGCTGCATTTTGCTGCTGGGTGGGGTTAGTTTGCCTCAAAGAGAGATGTACAAGCTCCACCTTCTTACTCCGGGTTTCTCGTCTCAGACCTAGGCAGGGATGGACTCCTTGGGGCAGCTCCGCCCTGTTCATTTATCTCCCCATCCTCCTTGTATGTCCTGATGAGTGACTTTCTCTGTGCTCTCTTGAGTTTTCTCCCTGAGCTCCTCATCTGAGTGTGCTTTGCCCAAGATTTAAAGTCGAGTTGGAGGAGTTGGTGAAGCAGAAGATACCCGCCTATTTTCCAGGATACTTGTCTTAGCTGTAAGCTCTTCTATACTGATTAATAAAGTGGTTCTTAGTTTCTGGGCCCCCTAGCATAATCACAATAATAACAAAACTGTGGCCACAGCTTTTAACCCAAGACTTGCTCATCAGTTGGATGGCATTGAGAAGGCTCTAGGTACCCACAGCATAGACATCCAACATAGATATTTTTTGTATTGGCTAAAGAAAAACCATGCTTCCAATTCCCACACTGATTGGAAAAATATGAAAATTATCCTGGTATGTGGCATCGACAACACGTCTACATCTCTAGTGGCACTTCCTCCCTTAGTTGGATGTTGAGGTTAACTCTTTAGCTCCACCCCATCTCTCATCCATTGTGAAGGAAAATAAGTTCTGCAGAAGTGATTTCTTTTTCAAAGCAGACCCTGATTGGTTTAAATCAGTAGTGTTAATCTCTCTCCTCTGACTATGATGGCTTCAGGAACACATGCCCAAGTTGGCAGATAATAGTTGAGGTACGGATATGTGGCCTGATTAGTGCCCAACAGACTGAAGGGAAGACCTCTTGGCATTCTCTAGTCCTCTCCAAACATAGAGAATCGTGCAGCCTTGTTTCCTCAAGGAAGCCACCCTGAAACCTTGAAGAGAACCAGGATGAAGTCAACACTCTGGAAGGCAGAATGAGAGATGAATAAAACCCCAAGCCTTGCTAGTATCATGGAACTTCTGCATTTATCAACTTTGAGACTTCTTTGAGTTGAGCTTTCTGTTACCTGCAGCTGAAAGCATCCTAAAGGGTAAATTTCCCACACCCACAGATTTCCAGTCTTTTCATTATTTGACAATCTCTTTGTCCCTTTATTAAATAAAGAATTTTAGAGCATCTGTTGTGTACATGGCTCAGTAGTAGTAAAAATCCAACAAATTTGACATAATTCCTGAGCTCATATTCTAGAACCTTAAATAAATAATTATAATTCATTGCAATAAATATAAATAGAGGATATAATGCAGACATGCCAATTATGCTTGGACTATTGTGATTAAGCAGAGAGCCCTTAAATTGAGGGATGTTGGGTATACAGTTGGTTCTCAAATAAAACCGAAGTTAAGGGTGCTGACTTCTCTGCCAGGTTGAAAATTCTTGTATAACTTTTTATTTCCCTAAACTTAACAACTAATACCCTAGCACTTACCAGAAGTCTTATCAATAAAATAAACAATTAACACGTGTTTTGTATGTTTATTATATACTACATGCTTACCATAAAGTAAGCTAGAGAAAAGGAAATGTCATTAAGAAAATCAGAAGAGAAAATATATTTATTCTTCGTAAAGTGGAAGTGAGTAATCATAAAGGCCTTCATCTCTTCTTCACATTAAGTCAGCTGAGGAGGAAGAAGAGGAAGGGTTGGGTTTGCTGTCTCAGGGGTGACAGAGGTGGAAGAAGTGGGGGAGGGGAAGGGAGGTCAGGAGAGGCAGACATATTAGGGTAGCTTTTATAGTAAAAGCCTGCCTCTGAGTAGACCTATGTAGTTCGCTGGCCATTGACTTCAATTTCTTCTCCAGCCTTGGCCTTCTGAAGCCCCTGACCTACATGTGGAGAGTCTATAGGAAGTTCAAAAGTACCAGATGCCAGCTCAGAAAATAGGGCATGATGGTGGGGAGGGTGATGGGGAGGCTGGTGTGGTGACAGAGTGGACTCTCTGTTCCTGGCTCCTCACTTACTCACTGATTGTCCTTGGCCAACACACACACATTCTCTGTGTCTTGGTACCATTTAATCTCCATTCTTTGGTTTTAAATTTAAAAGCACTTGATGTTGTGAGATGACAGATATGAAAGGGAATGTGAACAGGGAGAAAGGTTGGCTTTGCTTTCTACGCCCAGTGGGATAGGGAGCCCTCTCTCTGATCTGTAGAGGTGGGTGAGAGTTGGAGGAAAGGTCACGAGAGCTCAGACCTGGGCTTCCTTGTCCTGCCAGGGGGCAAGTTGCAAAGGGCAGGACAGGCCCCCAGAGCTCTTCACTATGAAGTTTGGGGGCTCTCAGAGTAGAGAAGTTCCTCCTTCCCACAGGCCCATGGAGAAGCCCAAGAGTTCCTTGGCTGAAGGATGGTGAAGGATAAGGTTAGTGATTGCTGACTGCCCTGTGACTCCTGCATCTCCAAAATGAGGTGGGAGCTGCTGTATGTTTCAAAGCCCCCAGGATCCCCAGTGGGAGGAGGAAGTTAGCCGAGGATGGAGAAATAAAACAGTAGTGAGGGGGCCCTGGGGCCTGCAGGGGGTCTTAGAGTAAGTGACTACCATTCAAACAGACCCCTAGAACCAGACAGCCAAAGGGGCATGGAGTTAGCATTAGATTTCGTAGGTCATCATTTAAGGCAGAGGTTCTCAAGGGGCTTCTAAAATTCCCAGTGCTGAGCCACACTTAGCATGTGGACATTTAGCATTGTCCAATGAATCAGAATCTCTGGCTGTGATACATGTATCCAGGTATTATTTTGTTTTAATGCTCCCTAAAATGGACCTCCCAAATTAATCTGTTGAAACCTTAGTCCCAATGTTACGCTATTGGGAGATGAAGCCTTTGGGAAGTGATTAGACCATGAGGGTGGAGTCCTCATGATGGTATTAGTGCCCTTATTAGAAAAGGGTAGAGAGCTAGCTCTCTCTCCTTTTGCCATGTGAGGACACAAGGAGAAGTGGGCCATCGGCAACCCAGAAGAGGGCACTCACCCAAACCCAGCCATGTGGACACCCTGATCTCAGACTTCAGCCTCCAGAACTGTGGGAAATAAACTTCTGGGTTTATAAGCCACCCAGTCTGTGGTACTTTGTATGGTAGCCTGAGCTGAGACACTTCCATGCCATTTCAATGTGGAGTTAAGTTATACATCCTTGCTACCTTTCATAGTGTGGTCCCCAGACCAGCAGCACCAGCATCATCAGGGCATGTGTTAAAAATGCAGAATCTCAGGCCCCACCCCAGCTTTCTTGTAAACTTGTATAGTTTAAAAAGATTCCAGCAAACTTGTGTGCAGGTTAGTTTGAGAAGGCTTCTGTGCACCCACTGGGGTTAGAACCAGATGAGATGAGGCACACCTGCAGTAGAAGTCCCACCGAGGGCTGGGATCAGGGGTTTCCAACCTTGTGGGATGTTACACTCCAGATCTTAGAGATCAAAATATTGAGGTATGGCATCTGGGCTTTGGCATTTTTCAAAAGCATTTTGGCTGATTTAAAAAATCAGCCATGGTTGAAAACTGTTGACTTTAATACAGAAGCTGATGATGCCCCACCTTTAGGGGAGAAGGGCTGGGAAACAAGAGAGAGGGAAATTTTAACCTGCAAGTATCTAAATTGTGAGTCTGAATTCACCCAGAAGAGTTCATCTATATCTGCCTTAGACAGCATAGGACTTGGAGAGAGAATATTGCACTGAATTTTATAAAGATAAAGAAACATTCTGCATGCCTAAGTGTGTGATTGTGAAGTCACTCTATGTATAAAACAACAGCATTACAATGCCTGACACATAGTGCTCACTCACTGGGTGGTTATTACTTTTAAGCAGTAAACAACATGGCTGTAATATATGTCCACCATACTTTGTTTGGTTTTTTTGAATCTGTAGATTGGAATCTTGCAGCAATTTTGGAAATTCTGTCTCTTTGTATGTCCCTCCTTTTCATTCTCCCTGTCAGTAAACTGCACTTTCATGTACATGAGATCTCCTCATTCTGGTTTCAAGGACTCTTATTAATCTGTTTTATTTTCCCTTTTATTGTCTCTCCATGTGCTACATTTCAAGTAATTTCTTCAAATCAGTTTCCTAGCTCACTCATTTCTTTCTTTCTTTTTAATTCCTCCTTCATTACACCATTTCCACATTTTTAACTTAAAGTTAAAATACATAGGTATTTCCTTATCACTTTAGAACATTTGCAAATAAATTTTATGTGCTAAATGACTTTAAAACATTTCAAGCAATCTTCAACACCATATAAATTAATGCAGTTAAGAAGAATTCCAACATTACACAGAGGGATAACTATTGTTGAGAGTGTTACTTACACAGCTACAGATCTAGACAGTAGTCTGAAACCCTGTCCTTAGGCCCTCCATGCTCATGCCGCTCCTAGCTCTAGAATTTTACAATAATAAAATTTCAGTGTTGATCAGAGACTAACAGTCTATTCTGTCCAACTACTTCTTTTGCAGCTGAAAACATTTCATCATCAGTATTTTTTTATGAAAGAAAATAACCTTTAATGTGTGATTTAGAGAATAAAAATTAAACAAAAGCAAGGAAATTAAATCCTTGAGATTCATTTGCTTAACAATATTTACAGAATGCCTATGTAGGAAATGATGGGTATAGCAGTGATCAAGAAAATTAATTTCTTGCCTTGCCTTCAACTAGCTTACTTCATGATGGTGTAGACAAATTTTTAATATGCATATATTGAGTTAAAAGATGATCTTTTATTTGGACTGAGTGACTGCAGAAAATATCTGGGTTTTATAACACTCTTGGATCCATTTCCTCTTCCCCCCCCGCTCTTTTTTTTTTTTTAAATTAAGTCATTTGTACATAGATCATAAATACATTTATGACAGTATGGGATTCAATGTGTTGATTATTTGTACAAATTGGAGTGCTTGCATCGTACTAATCAACATATCCTTCACCTCATTTACCCAATTACAGCATTAAGACATTTGTGTTCTACACCTGATAGATCCAACTTGTACTTGCAATATGCTCCATAGGTGTGGTCCCCCTACTAACCCTCCATCACCCACCCCCCCTTCTCCTCTCCTTCCCCTTCCCTCCTTACTCATTTCTTTCTTAAATTGGGCCTAATCTGCTGTTAGTAAGTCCATTAAGCTTTACATTTTAATTATTGTATTTTATGAATAATAAATATTTCTTTCCCTATCTCTATTATTTTTATTATCTCTTATTCATTCTCATTCACACTTTGAATCTTTTATATCTCTTTTATCTCATTCATTCATTCTCATTCACACTTTTAATCTTTTACAGCTTCAAATAATTGAATCACACTTATTATAATCTTTAGTCTTTGTCCAACGTCTAAAGTCATTGTGGATTTGATTTTGCTGTGTGTGGTTTTTGCTGGCCCTCGCATGTGGTGGCTAAATTTTCGCTAACGGATGTGTGTGTGTGCTGTAAGTTCACACTTTGATAGTAGTAATTCTTTGAGGACTGATGATTTTCCTTTGGGTATATTCAGGAAGTGTTTGTGTTGGCTTCTTCTAGACTCCTGGGGGCATTACCAACTCATGACACTTTTAAATACATTAGTAGCTTGAAGTTTGTAGGAGTTTGGGCAGCAAATCTGCAAAAAAGTCAGCTTTTGGCTATGATTATTTAGAGTAGAATTTTCCTTCCTTCCATCCAAAGCCAAGCTGGGAGCAATTTTTTCTCCCAAGGAAGGTTTATTTCTGGTAGACCTTTACAACAAGAGCAGTCCTGTGGCATCCTAGCTTTATGTGGGGTCTTTGAATAGATTCCCACCTTCAGGGGCCTGAGTCTTTTGGTGTCCCGGCACCTTCCCCATCTAGTCAAAGCAGAAGCTTCGAATTGCTGGAGCACAACCCCTGCTCCAAGGGTGGGAACCGGCATTCGTGCTGCTGCCACCTCTGATTCCTGCTTCCACTTCACGTTGGTTCTGTGGATTCCTTTCTTCATTGCCAGCTCAGAGATGCAGCTTCAGTGATTTTTAAAAACCTGATCCAGCTTTTTGAGTTATTTCATGGGGCAGGTTGTCCAGAGTAGCTTATCCACAAGATTGCCAGAAGTGGAAGGCTTCAGTGATTTCTATTCTAACAAATTCTTTGTGAGCCTTCTAGGCTCAGGAAGTGGAGCTGCGCAGTGAAGACATCTTTAAGAACAGTGGCCCTTGCTCAGAGAACCAACATTTCAACTTGCACCCTTGTCACCATTATTCAAAGCATTATTTTAAAGAAAAGAAATAAACAAAATGTTGTAAAGTTCTTTGCTTTTAAAAGAGTGTCGGTCACGTACATTTCTGTAAAAACAGTAAAAATCTCCCTGAGCCAGAGAGCCAAATGAAAGTAGAGGCAATAGTCCTATCTCGATGCAGATCGAGATGTTGACAGAAATCTGAGTGTGAAATTCTGCCACACATCACAAAGATGAAAAATCATGTAAGTTTGCTGAGGCCTCTAATGAAAACTTGAAAAACCACCCCATCGAGGATAGTCATATTACTCAGCCAAAATGATTGCACCAATTTTGTTTGGCTACTATCATGCCAATATACTTTTAAAAAAGTCCCTTAGTTTCTGGGCCACAAACGACAATTTAAAGATTTTCCATCTTGATTTCTCAGATAGCCATGGAGAGGCCAGTGAAATAGATGAAATGGTGCACCTTTCTGCCTTGTGAGATAAGAGCTACATTCTCCAAACAAGGTAAAACATGTTCTAGACCTATGTTAAGTAACATGCTGCAGTTTTCTGCCTAAAATAAATGAATCATCCTACTTGAAAGCTTCCTCTTTCTGACTAATGCCACCACGGCGATTTTCAATGATAGAAGCTTTTGACGAGAGTTGTTACTCAGAGGTTTAATTTTCTTCCACAGATCTTTCAATTATTAGTTATTTGTAGAAAATAAAGATCAGACAAAAAAATTGACTTCAACACCAACTGGATTGGTCTCTTTAAATTAGACAACAGGCAGTCACAAATAAAGCAGGGAAAACTAGTTAAAAATAACAAGTCCAGCCCAAGAGTGCTCACTTAACAAGCCTAGACTATGGCCCGGGTACACGTGACCCTGGCACAACCGTATTCTCCTTGCCTGCTCTCAGCATCCGTGGGAATGAGTTCTGTGTTGGCTCCTGCACCTGTTTGGTGCCTCTGGCAGTGGCTTGACCCCACCCCACATAGCCTTGGCATATGCCAAGGCCCCCCATGTGTTCCAGCCATGCCCTTCCATTGATGTGAGCTATGCTGATAAAATAAAAAATTTTATCTAAGTTAGCTGTAAAGTGATATGATTTCCTCTGACGTCCTGAATTTTTAAACCTTCTTATCTGATTTTATGACACGAGCCTACCCAACAAATACACCCTTTGGAAGATTTTTTTCAAAGAGTAAAAATCACAGGTAAATTAAGTTTTGACTTTTTAAGGAATAGGCGGGACACCAATGTAAGATTTCCTCTTAAGAAAGGAATGAGCTTAGTGAAGTCCTCTCTGCCCCAGTGCTCACATGTGTTCTTTATACATTTTTTATTGTGGTAAAATGGACATAATATAAAATGTACCATTTTAAGCATTTATTTTTATTTTTTGTTTTTATTAAATCATAACTGTGTACCTTAATGCATTTATGGGGTTCAGTGTACTGATTTGATATACAATGTGAAATGCTTCCATTGAACCAGTTAACACATCCATCCCAATTATACTCTTAATAGTTTTGAAATGTACCATTGCATCATGCACATGAGGTGCATTTTAACCATTTTTAAAGTATACAGTTTAGTGGCATTAAATACATCAAAATTGACACGCAACCATCACCACTATCTATCTCCAGAACTTTTCATCCTCTCCAACTGAAACTCTGTTCCCAGTAAGCAGTAACTCCCATTGCCTCCTCCTTGCAGCCCGTGGTAACCACCATTCTACTGTCTGTCTCTTAGAAATTTCTAACTCTGGGTACCTTGCAGAAGTAGAGTCATATAATATTTGCCCTATTGTGTACAGTTTCTTTCACTTAACATGTAGCGTGAGTCAGATTTCATTCCTTTTCACATCTGAATGATATTCAGTTGTGTGGACCTACCTATATTTTGGTTTATCTATTCTTCTAATGATGGACAGTTGGTTGTTCCTATCTTTTGGCCTCGGTGTATAATGGTGCTACGAACATGCGTGTACAAGTATCTGCTGGAGACCCTGCTTTCAGTTCTTTTTTTTTTGTTGTTGTTGTTCTTTTAAATCATAGCTGTGTACATTGATATGATCATGGGGCATCATACACTAGCTTCACAGACCATTTGACACATTTTCATCACAATAGTTAACATAGCCTTCCTGGCATTTTCCCAGTTACCGTGCCAAGACATTTATATTCCACATTTACTAAGTT